>PVJA010000677.1:102636-156593 GCA_004027025.1 Myocastor coypus
AAAAAAAAAAAAAAAAAAAAAAAAAAAAAAAAAAAAAAAAAAAAAAAAAAAAAAAAAAAAAAAAAAAAAAAAAAAAAAAAAAAAAAAAAAAAAAAAAAAAAAAAAAAAAAAAAAAAAAAAAAAAAAAAAAAAAAAAAAAAAAAAAAAAAAAAAAAAAAAAAAAAAAAAAAAAAAAAAAAAAAAAAAAAAAAAAAAGGCACGACCATATAGAGCCTTGTATTTATTTCACTCAGTACTAACACACACCACAAACATATACACAGACATGAGTTGTAACTGCAGTCATTCAGAGTACTTAGGAAATATACTAAAGGGAATGAGTTAGAATTAGGATTGCAATTAAAAATGGGACTAAGGGCCTGTGGTATACCTCAGCAGATAAAGTGCTTGCTTTGGGAAGCAGAGGGGCCAGCGTTCGGTTCCTGGCCCTGTCTACTGCGCCAGCCCTGCTCTCAAGCACGCTGAGCCTGCAATGGAGGCTGCACATGGTAGAGCATACTTGTAATCCTAGCACTTGGAGGGTACAAGCAGGAGGATCACTATGAGTCAGTAGTGAGACCCTATACAAAAAAAAAAGAAAAAGAAAAAGAAAAAAGAAAGAAAGAAAAAAAGAAAAAGACAAAAAAAATGGGATTAAACAGACAATTCTACAAAAAAGACACACAAACAGTCAACAGGTACAAGAGAAGAAATTCCTAAGTGACCCAACTGAATGACTATGGTGACAGAACAGCATAAGTATCCACAAGGATATGAAGAAATTGGAGTATTAGTCACTTTTCTGTCACTGAGAGAAAAACAGTGCCAGACACTTGCAACCTAGAGCAGTAGAGCTTCGTTTTGTCTCCTGCTTTTGTGGGCTCTGCCCATGATCATCTGGTTCCCAGTCAGAAATGGCACTGCGGAAGGGCCTGGAGAGGAAAGTCGCTCACGTCATGGTGGCAGGAAGCAGAGAGAGAAGAGCGGAGCCAGGGACAAGAATGCCACAGCCTTCCGTGTCAGGTCCCCAGGATCCCACTTCCTCAGGATGCAGCTCCTCACAGCACATGTGGTCATAAGCTTGTCCATGGACTCATCCACCAAGAAGCAGAGCACTCCTAGGATCCCACCACCTTCCAAAAGTGCCACTTCTGAATGTGAGACCTTTGAGGGACAGTCTAAAGCTCAACACAAGAGAACCCCTGAACACCTTACTGAACGTAAAATGATGCAGTAGTGATTAGGAACAGTGACAAAGCTCCTAAAAAGAAACCTGAAAATATGAATATAACATGATCCAACAAGACTACTGCAGAATTATCCACAGGAATTAAAATCATAGCTTCAAATAGATATTTGAAGTCCCACGTTGACTGCAGCACCATCCACAGCTACCTAAATGACTTTATGAATAAAGATGTGGAATACACATACAATTAAATATCATTTAGCATAAAGAGGAAGGAAATTTCATCATTTTCAATGGGATTGGCCGTCCTTTTGATGAACTTTGAAGGAATTATGCTAAGTGAAGGCAACCAGGCACAGGAGGATGGATACTGCATGATGTCATTTGCAGAGGTTTATACAGTGGTAGAGCACACAGGAGAGAAAGATGGCAGTTGCCAAGAGTTGGGAGGTGGAAGGGTGAGAAATTGCTATTCAGTGGGTATAATTTTCAGTTTCACCAAATGATTCTATTCTAGGGATCTGTTATAGTGCAAACTAAATACTACAGTGTGCATGTAAAAATTTAAGAGGATATACTCGTGTTCAGTGTTCTTACCTCCATAAAAAATTGAATACAGTCTTGGTTTAGTAAAAAAAGGTCTATGAAGCAGAATAATCTGGCAGTGTGTGCTTAAGTAAATTAGAAAGAAAAAGCAGAGAATATTATAACAGAATCAATGGTAATGTGAGTAAAAACTAGTGCAACCTGGGAACAGACAAAAGAAAGGATGCCACTGTAGCCTTTCCGCAACTTCAGTTAAAGGAGGGATAAGTGCTGCAGGAGACGGAGTCAAGCCAACTTCATGGTGTTAATGAATGCTCCTCAAGCAGCTGTTCGTAATTAACCGTGTGCAGAGGCTCTGAGTTGTGTTAGCCATGACAAGTCACTGTGTGACAATCAGAATGCTCCTAATTTGATCTTGAAGCAGTTACATGGTGTGAAGACAGATAGCTAGAAAAGCAGAGGACGTGAAAGAAGACAACTTAAAAAGTCTTTCTGGTCTGTCTTATACTCTGAGTAAAAACTTCAAAGATGATGCTATAGTGCATAATCTAGTGCTAGTCTCTTACTTTTTTCTTACGAAATTTTGAAAACTTGAAAAGGAAAGACAGGACAAGACAAGAAAAGAAGAGAAGAGAAAAGAAAAAAAGAAAGATCTTTAAACTGTCTCGGGGGGCTCTATGTTGGATTTCATACATTTCAGTAAATAATTATACTTGAAAGACATTTTTTTCAAATAGTAGTAGAATTATAAATATGTAATCAATAATGTGATTCTTTCTGTGACCTCTGCCCCTCATTTTCCTGGCGGATAGCACATCCGGGATGATTCTAATATCACTTGATTGTGCCTATCATTTGTCTTTCAAAAAGAACAACAAAACAGAAGCTCACAAAGTCTTATTCAGGTTCTTACTAGAACAGACTTTGCACATAGACAAAAGCAGTAATTTTTTTTTCTGATAGATTTCATTCCTTAAAAGTTGAATGTCTGAGTTTATATATTGGCTTTGACAAGCGTGATCAAAAGCACAGCATACCCATAAATAAAAATTTAATTCATAGAAAAAAGATTACAGGGAAATATATAAATTCATGGAGATTATCTAGGATATTAAATTCAAATTAAAATAGTTTTCTCTAATATTAATTATTTTTAATAACAAACATAAACTAGTATAAAAATAATATATTGAATAAGCAGTATAAGGACAAATGTTTAAAAATTTATTTCATTTTTTCTTCTGTCATAAGCTAAATAATTTATGAAAAAATTGTAGATTAACATATTTGAACAATTTAGAGAAATTTAATGTTTTATTATTATTAACTATTGCATTGCTCTCCTGTTACTTTCCTGTTCAAATTGATGAACAACTTCAATCTCATGGTATTTGGTAATGGAAGATCCATACAATAATATTTGCATGTTAATAGACATAATGTTCATGGTATTAATATAGATAGAGGTTTCTTTTGTAGGGGAGTAAAGGATTAAGAGTCTGTTACCCTACTCTCCCCAATATTTAGTCTGGCCAGGAATATTTTGCAATAGCTGAATTTTGAGTATTGCATATATCTATATTTGTGTGAGTGTGTATTTAGACACTCCCTGTAGATGTGTGAGATCTTGCTGTAGCTCTTTAGAGGCTAAGCCTAGCCTGCTCTATTGTTCCTAGGTGCGGTGGGTATCTTCAGCTGCATCGCTGTCATTTCCAACTGGCCCACCTTGTGGGGTTGCTTGAATGCTCTGAGCCTCATCTTTGCCTGATGAGCCTCACACAGCACCTGTTCTTCACCTTTGTACTTCATTTTGATTCCTTCTAAAATAGCATGAGTTATCTTTCTTCTTGTCCATACTTTATTCCTATGGAATAAATGAGGTGAGAAATTGGTATGATATTTCCCATGCCAAATATAAACGTATTGCATTATCAGACATAGTAATTTGATACATTTTGCTTGTTGTCTGTCCTTATCCACCTACTACGCAGCTACCTTAACTTGAATATAGAAACAACAAACATGTAAAAAATATGTAACATGAACACTAGCTTTAAAGAAAGGTAAACCATTTTGCACAAAACTACAACAGTGAAAAAATTCAACTAGAGTTACAGTTACTATTATATGTTATCTGAAGTATGATTTTGCCCTAACCATGATGCACAATAAAGTGGAGACCACTCATTTATTAAATGTATAGAGCAAAAAAAGGTAAAATTATTAGCTCCATGCTTCTGGCATAAGACAATTGTTATATTTGTTATTAATTTCAGACAGCATTTCAAAAATGCTACACTTTTGTGTTGTATTAATTAATTAATTAGTTAATTAATTAATGTTTGCTACAGAGTCTTGTTGTACAGCTCAGACTCATAGTGATCTTCAATTATAGGCATGCAGTTATAGGCGTTCACCACAACACTTGGTTCCCGTGGCTGGCTCAGCATGCCTGGGGTTCTGGGGCTGACACAACATGCAGTAACTGGGATCGAACCCAGATCCTTGCACTTGCTAGGCAGGTGCTTAGGCTGCTAAGCTATCTCTCTAGCCCTTTTTGGGTTGCTTAGTGACAGAGTCTCACTACGCATTCCAAGCTTGCCTTTAATGCACTATGTAGTCCAATCTGGCCTTATACACACAGCAACCTCTTTCTGTCTTAGGCTCCTCAGTACTGGCGTTATAGGCATGCACACCTTGTCAATACTAACTAAAATAGTAAGCATGGTTATAAATTTCATATTCACAAATGCCATTTGAGTGTAGACTAACTGTAATAGCTTTCCTTGTTCTAAAGGGTATGTGCTACATACTTACACATAGATGTATATGTTACAAACATAAATGTTTCTATTGGCTCCCATAAGGAATTAGTGAAGCACACTGACAGCCTATTTGCTGCTGTACCTGCTTGGTCTGTTAACATCACTTGATGATATGTAAAGCCATGAGTCAGGCACAAGTGGGAGGGAAAGATGGCTACATTGCTGCGCAGATCCCTGCAGTCCCTGGAGAATCACTCTGTATGTTAGCTCAGTGTTTGCACCCATGCTAAGGGGCGATACAAACTAAACAAACGGATGAGCCTTTTCTTGCATAGAATGAGCTTGGGCTCAGGTGTTTCCCCCAGAGTCGTGCAGAATGTGGCTATAAGGTTGTGTGGGAAATCAGTATGAATCCAAGTCGTTTGTAATCTATCACTTCTGCTCAGAGTTTGGAGAGGCAAATGGGAAGAGTGAGGAGGAAAAAGCATATTTCACTTGTTCCTATACTTCTTAGGCTCCTCCTTGAGCAATTTAAAATAATTTTAACCCAACTGTTTTCTTTTTTCATAAATGATATCATGTTGCATATAGTAGATCATGAATAGCAATTAAACTGGGTGTCATGACTTTTTATGTCACGTATTTGTATTTCTTAAGTAATCAGTAAGCTCCAGCAAGAGCACCTTATTTAAGAATCAAAATCATCCGTATATGACAGATTTTACATAATATCATGGAAAATGAAGTGACTTCCCAAGAAGGAATGGATTGTGAAGTATTTCTGAATCAAGAATCAATGCAGGCTGCCAGTATATGTAAATACTCTCTCTCTTTTTTTTAAATAATTTTTTATTTTTTATTTTATTTTTTTTTCTTGTTTCATAACTTTTGTTTGTTTATTTATTTATTTTTATGGCCGGCTCAGCCTGCCCTGAAGGCAGGGCTGGCACAGCATGTGGTGCCGAGGATCGAACTGCGGTCCCTGCAGCCACCTAAGCTTTCCTAAGCAGGCGCTTTAGACCACTGAACCATTCTGCCGGGCCCCAATACTCTCTTCTTTGACATTCTCTCCGCCCCCAAGTTTTGAACGTGTTGGGAGGTTTGGTGTTGAAATCCCTACTTGTTTACCTTGCTGTGGGGCTACAGTTTCACTGTGGGACCTTCATCCTGCTCTCTGTATTCCTTAATGGCTGAGACCCGTGGACCACTTCAGGACCTGTTTGTGTTGTACTCCCAGCCAACACTAATCTTTCCTAGGAGAACAATTCCTCATTGCAAGATTCCATGAACCATTTTGTTCAATCTTCATTACAGTTCTAGGAAAAGCTGTGTCTTCTAAAGATGTGCTTTGTTTCTCTCTAATTCCTATTTTCCTCTTTGGCCACCATATCTTTAATTTTTAATCTGGTAGCTATCTCAAAATAAAAAAGTTATAGATTTATTAGTATTGTGTCCTAATTTTTAAGTATTCCTATTCTTTCAATTTTTTTTTCTTTCATATGTCTGTGTACATACACAGCATAATGCATTGAATCATTAAGAGATAGAAAAATCAGAAAATATAAATGCATGCCTTCTTCTTTATGTTAATTGGTGTATTGCTGCCGTTGTGTACAAGCTTGTGTTCGTCGCATCTTCCCTGTCCTCTAACACACCCTAAGGCTGGTTCTTCACAGCGTGAACCCACTATCACAATCCTTTGGTTTCTCAGCTGCACTCTCTATCTCAGTGGTTTTAAACCTCATGATGCCCCACACTTCTATAGAGAACCAGTTAAAACTTAGATGGCTGCCTCCACTAGCTAGAGTTTCTGATTCAATAGTCCAGGTTGGCATTCAATAATTTGCATGGTGAATAAGTTCCCAGGTGATTGGAGACCACTGACATAGAGACAATCCCTTGATGGAAGGCTTCCTCTTGCTCCCGTCATTTCCTTTGAAAGTAAGTAAGGATTCTCCATACAAACTTGATGAGAAATTAGAGGTTTAATGCAAGATGAGAACTGTTAAAAGTAACTGCATTTTCTATTTCTACCAATAAAGCTTTTGAGAACCACTATTCTAAATTTCAGATGGTTCCAGGAGCAGAGGGAAGATAATTTCAAGATTGCTCACTTGAACGTTCTATATCCTTGGCTGGATTATCCAAGTGCTTCTGAGGCTTGCTACATCTATTTGTCTATATATCTGTGTCTGTACCCATACCTGTACCTGTACCTGAATCTGTATCTGTACCTGTACCTGTACCTGTACCTGTATCTGTATCTGTACCTGTACCTGTACCTGTATCTGTACCTGTACCTGTATCTGTATCTGTACCTGTACCTGTATCTGTATCTGTATCTGTACCTGTACCTGTACCTGTATCTGTATCTGTATTTGTACCAGTATCTGTACCTGTACCTGTATCTGTATCTGTATCTGTATCTGTATCTGTACCTGTACCTGTATCTGTATCTGTATCTGTATCTGTATCTGTATCTGTACCTGTATCTGTATCTGTATCTGTATCTGTGTCTGTGTCTGTATCTGTATCTGTATCTGTACCTGTATCTGTATCTGTATCTGTATCTGTGTCTGTGTCTGTATCTGTATCTGTATCTGTACCTGTATCTGTATCTGTATCTGTACCTGTAGCTGAATCTGTATCATCTGTATCTGTAACTATATCTCTTCTGGGTATCAATTTGTTCACCTAATATTATGTTAAAAACCAGTCATTTTCATTCCTGGATACTCACTAATATCATCCAGGGATTCCTAAAGATGTACATGTGCTGTAAGAACTCGTTTCCTAAGTTATCTGGAAAACACAGATATGTGTGTACATTTGTAAGCTTTCTGGGTGAATCTGATATACCATATGGGGACCTCGGAGTGCAATGATCTTTCTCGTGTCCTTCCTGACACCAACAGGTGGAATTCTGAGACTTTGGAATACAGATTACAGGCAGGACACATGGGATACTGAATGTATGTGACATTTTTATCATGTGTGAATTTTGTTTCATCTTGAATTTTCTCCTTCTTTTCTTATTTTTCCTTTATTTTGTCCATTACTGGTCTGTTAGGACCAAATATTTTAACTGGCTATATGCACAAAGACTTGGTAACTCAGCTTTGACCAAAGAATTTCCAGAATAAAGATGGTAAGGCCGGGATGGAGCTCAGAGATAGAGCACACACAGCATTCGCAGGGCCTGGGTTCAATCCCCCCATGCACTCACAAACTCATGTGAGGGATAGATCTCTGTCTCTATCTCTGTCTCTGTCTCTGTCTCTCTATCTCTATCTATCTCCATCTCCATCTCTATCTCTCTATCTCTCTCTCTATCTATCTATCTATCTATCTATCTATCTATCTATCCATCTATTGAGAGAGGAGAATTTGTAATAGTAGAGCCAAGTTAGGCCAAGGTAGAGAAAATTAAGCAGAGCACAGAGAGGCTTTTCTTATCACATGTTGGGTGGCCTTGAGGGAAAGAAGAAGGTCTACAGAGTGGTAATGGCTCAATACAATCCATGGCTAAGAGGCTATGGATATAGCTTAGTGGTGGAGTAGGGACTTAGCACAGGTGAGTTCCTGGATCCAATGCTCAACACTGCAAAAACAATTCATGTTCAGAAAGTAGTGCTTAGTCTTATGTCAAATCTTGAGGAATTTTTAAGTGCAGTCTTCCTCCTCAGCCCACCCTGTGCATTCTTGGGAGTGAGTGGAGGAGAACTAACAGATGCCTGGACTTCTTGCATCTGACCTGGGGGGTGGGGAGTGAACACAGGGCCCTGCTCAGCACTGCCAGAGTTCAGGGAACAAAAGGCAACTCACTGAGGCTGTTGAAGAATCATATTAATTTCCAAACCAAATTAGATCTTGGTGTTTCAATTTACCTATGTTTGAGGACAACTGCAGAAGATTTGCAAAGACAAATGCCTCTGCAACAATTACAAGGAAAACAAAAATCTAAATATGTTAATGAGAAACAGAGGAAATGTTCAAACTATAAGTGACATAAATCCTGATTTGTACCAATAAGCACTGTACCCACTATCCATCCGTTTACATACATGGTGTTTGTTTTCTGCTTGCATAAGTATACAGAGAACTAAATTCAACACACACGGTAGTTTTATAATGAATTTCTGTGAGAGTCGAGGTATTTTTAAGAGAGAGGATAAATTTTATGTTGTCAAACTGATATAAATGCATTAAAGCAAGCATATAGTTCTGAATATCTATGCTTCTGAATAGTGTTCTTAAATTATAAATTATAGCTAGATTTTTGTGTTTTTTTTTTCTTTTAAGTATTTCGTAGTTTGATATGGCTATTTTTTTAACCAAAGAAAAAATAAATATTATCCTATGTAAAGATAGGTAGATAGGTAGGTAGATACAGAGGTAGATATATAGATATAGATATAGGTATAGGTATAGGTATAGGTATAGGTATAGACACAGACACAGACACAGACACAGACACAGGCACAGACACAGATACAGACACAGACATAATCTCCTGGGCTTGTCTCACACTGATGGCAATCTTCTTGCCTCAACTTCGGAGTGCTGGGATTACAGGTTCGTGCCACGATGCTGTTTCTGCAGTTGTATATAAATACTAGTTTGTATGTCTCAAAGAACATCACACTGATACTTTTGCCTGAAATTTTCTGAGACTGTAACATTTCCAATATTCATATCTACTTAAATGTAGCTTTATAAGCAAGGAAATATATGTGTTTTGTTTCCTTCAAAAAGTACAATTGAAATAGTAAGCCTACAGTCTCCATGATATTTCTAGAAATCAGAATGGCTTGTTTAGTTAAATTAGGAAGCAATTATTTAATTCACTTGGTGTTGGCCTTGTAAAATAATTTACAAATCAAGCTAATTTGTATTATTTGTGACACTATCTTTCTATTCTTGGAGAGACAATCTCTCAAATTGGGAAAAACTAGGATTAAAAAACTTCTAATATGTCATATCTAAAATGTATAAATAAAAGATATAAAATGCCATTTTTATAATCCTTTCAAGTTATTTTTCATGTCTCATGGACATATGTTCATTGTTTTTGTTCATTCAAAATAAAATTACTGAGGTAAATTTTGACAGATTATCTAAATTTTATATTTTATATAAAATCATATAAAGCACTTATCAGAATATGATGTCATACTTTTTTCTTTGTTAGTAATCTTTACTCCATAAAATAAAGAATAATATGTCTGAATTTTTATCAAATATTATTTTCATTTCAAGAAAGAAATTGGTTCTAAAACATTGCTTTGTACTAGGTATGCATTCATGTGCAGTAAACATTTCACTTTCTAAAGCGAATTTATGATCACATAGGTGAAGACGGCCATTTTCCCTTTTCCAACTTTATCCACTCCAAAACTGTAAGTGTTGAAAACACCTTCTGGTTCTATCTTAAATCGTCTCCCCATTAACTTGTCTTTGATAACCTGACCAATGGCCTGTGTTTCCTACCAACTCAGCCGTTAGCAAAGTGAACAGGAAACAGAATGCTATTGATTTCTACAAGACTCAGCAAAACAAAGGAAGAAAGCCTGATGAAGAGTATCAACTTATGAACTTCCTGAAGAATCCATTGCCTGTCAGAAATGAAAGCTTCCCACGAGGTCACCCAGAGTAACCTTTCTCATCTGAATACTGAAAACCGAACAGCTCATCTTTTATTCAGGAGGTGAACTTTCACAAAAGAATGCCAGTCTCATTTTTGTAACCCAAAAGTAATACAGAGAAACAAGGGAATAAGTAACAAAAACTGAGCACATGCTATTACCAAGTGCATATATATCTAGGACCAACAGGAGGCAAATACAGAGTCAGACTGAAAGAAAGTCACATGGTTAGAAACTCGGACAGAAAAAAAGTGAAAAGCGATAGTCTGGTGGTGCTCCGAGGGTCTTCAGTGAACAGACAGAAGGGTGAGCCCCGCAGTGTGGGTGCCTATGAGAGATGCTGCCAGGGGGCCGAGGCAAAGATAGGTGAACTTTTATTTTTAAATAAATACCGCATATAAAATGACTTGACATAGTGTTATTTTCTTTGAAAAGGTTTATTTCTTTTTTTTTTTTTTAGTGGGACCAGGGTTCGAACTCACGACCTTGCACTTGCCCAGCAGGCACTTGTGCCTTGGAGCTATCTCCCCAGCCCCTTGAAAAGGTTTATTTCTAATGCATAATTTCCTTAGTTTTAATTAAAGTTTCAGAATGCACCCATAACCCCATGGATACTCGAGGCTTCCCAAGGCAAGTTTCTTATGCACTGTGCAGTTAACTTCTATGGCCATATCTGCATTTGAATGTAATTTGCCACAAAGGTAAATTATACTTTCTGTGGTTTGCAGCCTCTATATTCATAGGTGCGCATCTTTAAAAAGTTTTTAACAGTGTTTGTCTCACTTGCTATGTTTACCATTGCTGGGCTTAGCAAAGGTATGAAGGTGCGCAGTAAAAGTTGAAGTTTTGAGAAATTGCAGATAATATTTGGTATTGAGTTAACAAGTTTTTGCTTTGTATCTGAAAATGTAAATTTCTGTGAATGTTCGATATCACATCAGTGAGAATTCTCTATTATTAGAGAATAATATTAGTATCTATTATTTCCTTTCATACATCTATAAATCAATCGATAAACATATCAGCTTCCACTGTGGTGACCATATCTTCCACTTTGGGTTGTGTCCTTTCCCACCTTCTTTGTGAGAATTTTATAATTCGTCTTTTTGGTTTTGTAGTACCTCTGTTCTCTCTTCTGAGCTCAAGGGTCCTCTAAATTGAGTCATAAGCCAAAAATAGCTTCTAAGTTCTTTCTCCTCTCTGCCCAGTTAACTCTCTCCTTTGTTATTAAGCTCTTTGATTGACATTTTTAAAAATGTATTTAGTTGTGGCAGGTTCTCACTATGCACCTTGGCCTCATGGTGCTGCTCCTGTTTTCAGCCTCCCCAGTGCTGGGATTATAGATGCACACTGCTATGCCTGGACTCTGGCCGGCTCAGCCTCCCTGGGGGCGGGGCTGACATGGCATGTGGTGCTGGGGATGGAAATGCAGTCCCTGTGCTTGCCTAAGCAGGCACTTTAGTCTGCTGAGCTATCTCACCGGCCCTGATCGTTATCTTTTAAGCCATCCCAACCCTAGCTTCTTTTCTTCACTTTGAACTATTAAATGTTGCTGTTTTGACTCCCTCCAGTGCTTTTCTCAGTTTATTATTTTTCCATGAGAGAATTTGATAATCCCTGGCTGTATACTTTAAGATTCTTATCGATTCCAAGTTGGGGTATCTCTTCAGAACTCTAGACTCTTGCATCTACCTGCCTCTTAGATATCTCCATTTAGATATTTTTTGGCACCTAAAACTATCATTCAAAATCGCACTCATCTTCTTCTTTTATTTCTTCCTCACAAGAAGAGTTTTCCCTCAGAAGCAAGCGTTACCAAAATGTAGTGTTTTCTAAATTAGGAAATTTAGAGCAGATACATGTATTGTTTATCACCCAGCCTTCCCTGCCCTACTTCTAAAATAATGTTTTTAAAAACCCATCCAACTCTTCCCCAACTCTTTACCCTACTTAGCAGTGCATTTTTTTTTTTTTTTTTTTTTTTTTTTTTTTTTTTTTTTTTTTTTTTTTTTTTTGTCTTTTTGAGACAGGGTCTCGCTATGCAGTTCAGGCTGGCCTTGAGTTCACTTGTAGCCCAGGCTGGTCTCGAACTCACGTTGATCCTCTTGCCTCAGCCTCCCGAGTGCTGGGATTACAGGCATGCACCACCACGCCCAGCATTAGCAATGCATTTGATGGCTGCCCACTCTCTCTCTGTCGCTCAGTCCCACTGAAGAGATCTGCTCAAAATCTCCTTTATCATCTCCATGCAGTTTTACTAGCCTTATTCTTTTAGTGAAAAAAAAGCTACCTCAGCCCTTTTGGTGATTTACTCTTACTTATTCTTTGAATTTCTGCCTGGTTATTGCTTCTGAAAGAAAATTTAGCTCATCCCACTTGGTGTAATGTGTTCCCTTAGCTTTGTTCAGGTATATTTTTTTCTTAACATTACATGATTAATGATTTCTCTTATCTATTAGAATATAAGTTTATAAAGGGTTAGACATTGTGATCTTTTCTGCTGACTTTCAAGCTTTTAAGATATTGCCTGCACACTGCACTGAGGAAATTCTCAATAAAAAATTGTTCAGTAAATGAGTGGATGAAAAAAAAAATCAATGGACACATTTGACGTTGGGTAAAAAGATCCATTTTATATACAGTTTATATTCCATTTTATATTCTCTTGCATACCCAAATGGAAGAGAATGGGGACACATGAAATTAGAGAGTAGTTGAATACTAGATATATAATAGTCACTATGATCATTGTAGGAATTCCAAGAAAGAAAAGATCAATGTAAAGGATAAAACAGCTTGTAAAGTTTCATAAAGGAAGCTGAGAATGAGGTGAACAGTGAAGCAGGCTTAGGTAGGAGCATTTGAAGAGGAAAAGAAAGAATTTTAGGAGCAGGAATAGTATTTGGTTATGGTATAGTTGATCTTGACTGCTTTCTTTCCCCTTTTTGTTCATAATTCTTTTGCACTTCTTCTGGCACTGAAGTTACCTTTTTGGTTTAAGTGTGCTTTCTCTAATTCATAAAATTCTAGAGGAGTTACTGATGACTGCATTTAAGTGTGACCTCCCTACCCAAGTTTTGCTTCACACATGATGTCCCATGCCTGGGTAAATGAGAGCGTGACCCATTCAAGGATAAGCATGATTCAGGGCAGGCTATTTATATTCCTTCCACAGAATTTTATGTGTAAATGCTTGAGAGAAGTTTCTCATTTCTTTTAGGCTACTGCTCATAAAATGTAAGCCTGAAGCTATCTCTGCCCATACTATTTCTTTTCTCTTTTATGTAGAGAAATCTCCTCTGTAATTGGAGAAAATGACAACAGCCAGAAGCCTGAGAGTGACAGGCCCCTCATTGTTTGAGTTTCTAGAGTTCCTGAGGCCATCCATATCCCTGCCTTTACTATTTCTGTAGTGAATAATCCTTTTCTTGTGAAGACTCACATGAGTGGGTTTCCAATAGGAAAGCCCTGAACAAAGCAAGTGGTAGGTTAGTGGGGAGTTGTGGACACAAGACAGTGTCAGGAAGGGTCACAGTAGAGTGGGAAACATGGAAAAGAGGCACAAATCAGAAGCAACTTCCTGAGAAGTACAATAACAGAATTTGCTGGAAGCCGGGCGTGGTGGCTCACGCCTGTAATCCCAGCACTTGGGAGGCTGAGGCAGGAGGATTGGTGCGAGTTCGAGACCAGCCTGGGCTACAAAAGTGAGGGCAGGATCAGCCTCAACTGCATAGCGAGACCCTGTCTCAAAAAGACAAAAAAAAAAAAAAAAAAAAAGAATTTGCTGGAGACTGGCCATATCCAGTGTAGCAAGAACAAGAATCAAAAATGAAAATTCAGAGAATTCGTGGACTCACCAATAGGAGTGGGGGTGGCTGGGAGGAGGAAGTGGGTTTGGGTGGAAGCAAGAACCATGACCACGGGGTTCCTGGTAGAGACGGTCCTGTGTGAGTGTACAGTTTTAGTGACATGACACACACTATACTGGTATAAAGTATAAGAAAGTAATCTAGCCATGTCATATATCAGCATTCTGGGGAATAGAAAGGAAAGCTGTGGATATTCACAGATGAGTTTCCAGACTCACTCTTTAGTGTACGACAGTTTTTCTCAAGGTCTTGTCCTTATATCAGAGTCATTAGAGTCATCTCAGAACATGTTAGAAAAAACAGTTTAAGAGGCTAATTACAGTGGAAGGGAAACTCTTGAGTTGGTCAGCAATGTAATGAGCCTCTAATTCATGATGTTTACTGGAAGCCATGGGATTAGAATGCCTTTTATCAGTTTGTTCTACAACTGGGAGAAGCAATCGAACACGTGGTTCTGGGATTTAACATACTATGCATCATTAGATGCATAGTATGCATACATTAGAACAGTCTATTTCTCCTAAAATACATCCAGTAACTATAGTTTGAGCATGTGATGTTCTAGTGGTTTCAGATATCATAATGGGCAAATCAGCCATCTAATGTTAAAAAAATTGTTATATTTTAGCAATTAGAATTCATGCTATGGAAGTGACTGCCTAGGGGTCTGGGTGTTGGCCAGGAATTCAAGCCAGTTTGCAGAAGAAATGATATTTAAACTGGGAGAGAAAAACTAAGAAGCAGTCTGGTGAAGGTCAGAAGGGACAGTGTGGCGATGTCAACCCAGGTCAGGAAAGGAAAAGATCCAAACATTTTCTGGGAATTGGAAGCAGAACAGCAACGATAGGCCATGGTTAATGAAGGGCGCTGAAGCTTGAGAACTAACTCTGATCGAGAGATCATGCAGAATTTACAAATCATATTATAGATTGTGAACTTTTCACTGAAGGCATTTGAGAACTTACTGACAAGTTCCAATGAAGGGCTAATGGAAGGTGATCTTATTTTTAAAAAGCAAAGACTTCCTAACCATATTTAACTTTGGGTACAATGAATGGTGAATTCAAGCCCAAGCTGTGACTCCTGCAAACCCGTTTTCTAGATCAGGGTGAGACAAGGGTGTGAAAGAGGATATAGTGCTCATGTGGGGACTAGATGCCAGGAACAGAAAAGGAGGAAGGGCTCTGCGGGCTCTTCTGCTTTGCGGTTGTGGCTCATGTCTGAAGCAGCAGGGCTGCGAGTTCACAGGCAATGGCCGCTTCTCTCACGGTCATCTTCCTGTCCGTGTGGGGGACTCTGGTGCCTGCACTGTAGCTACCAGGTGGATTTCCTCCTACTTACGATGTCTTGCAGAGATTTAATTTACTTGTCATGTATTATCGTTGTGTCTCTGAGAATGATGACCAAATCTCTCTGTTCTCGCCGACCTTGAGAGGATTTCTCCTGCTTACCAGCCCTACACTGGGTTCGTGCTTCACAGTAGCAAAAGCGATGCTACGCATACAATCGTTTTGTGTCACGCTTATAAAATTCACAAAGAATTACACAGCCTTGGCTCTGAGAGCTCTTCTGCATTTCAGTAACATGTCTCATATTGTGCCCTGGACAGCTGATACCAGAATGGCATTGTAATCACAAATAGCCTGCTTACAATCAAACTCATCATCCCTCCTCCTGTAGCCGGCCCCTGACCTTCCCTGGGTCTGTCAATAGAATCAGTATTTCCTGCCTCCTGAGTTCCAAGGTTTGGAGAGAGCCTTGATACCCTTGTCTCATAGTTGGAGCAAATCCAGGCACACGGGCTGCTCCTGTTTACTTGGTGGAATGCCAAGACACCCTTTGTTTCTTTCCTCCATTAGATGCTATCATGCATCCTGCTGACCGCATGGAAGGATGCTCCCACCTACGACTCCTAAATTTAGTTTTCACTCTCAGCACAACTCCTAGCGCAACATGACTGCTGTGCATATGACTCGTGGTCGGACTTATATTGTTTAGTAAAAACTTTTCAGATGCATGGCTTTTGTTGTTGTTTTTGCAGAGGAACCCATTGCATTACGTAAAAAATTTTTAAAGCATCTTTTATGTATTTACTTGGTACGGTGTTTCACTACACACTTGGGACATAGTGATCCTCCTGTCTCACCCTCCCCAGCTCCCTAGTGCTGGGGTTACAGGCACGTGATATCATGCCCAGTTTTGGGAGCTGGCTCAGTACTCCCGTGTTTCCAGGGCTGGAGCAGCATGTAGTATTAGGAATTGAATGCAGGTGCTTGAACTTGCCAGGCAGACACTTAGACCACTGAGCTATTCCCTCAACCCCTCTTGAATTCTTAAGGAATATTATACAGAACCTTGGTGAATAAGAGAGACCATCATATAGTCTCTGATTGAAGGTAGAATGAATGAAGCAAAATCTTTCCAACTTGCCTTCCCCTTTAATGGCAAATGTTTGAAGCCCGAAGAGTTGAATGAACTCTAAGTAAACACAAACTTGTACATTCGAATTAAGCAATTTGACATGATCTAATGTTTTCTTCCAAGCGATTTAAGCAGTTAAGTGTTATCAGCAAATGCAAACTTCTTGACCTAGCTACGCAAATTCATAAACGTTTGTTAAATGCAGTCTCCTCAGTCTGGGCTAATGGAATCCTCCCTGGGCCTAGCGTCTGGAATGCCAGCCAGACATCTCTGTTAATTCAAATACCTTCAAAGCCCAAGTCCTACATCTTCCTAAAGGATTCCTGTATCCTATTGGATTTGCAACATTTTTCCTTTATTTGAGATTCCTGCTTTATTCCTCTTCTTATATTCCTATCTTAAACTTTTCATCTGTGTACTTAATTTATCCCACTTAGATAATACATTGCTTAAAGAATAAATTATTTTGTCACTTTTTACATCCAGTACCTAGTACAATATGTTGTCAAAAGCATTTACTTCGTTGGTATAGTTTGAATATATTTCAGGGGAAAATGAAAGCCATGGGACCACTGATCCCACTTGCATTAATAGAAAACTAAGTTAAATATCCTGTCTTTAGAAATGTTGCACCTGACCAGTACTTGTAAGTTAGGAGAACTGGTTCCTGTGACTTTAATTATGAACATTACTGCCCCTCAAATTACCATTACATTTGAAGCTGCATCATGGGTAGTTTTTGATGAAACCATGGCACAAATAGATTTTGGAATTGACAATAGACACTTGCAAGAGGGTTTTTAGTTTAAACTAGAAAACAATGTCTCATCCACAAATCCACACACAGAGCATATTCAAAAGATTGTACAACATTTTCCTTAGAGTAGAAGTTAAATAGTGTGCCTGTACTACTAAGTCTTGTTTAAATCCCCTAGCAGGGTATACACAGCCCCATGGAGTCTGGCCCACTCCACTATCCCACCCCTGGCTCTGCTGCCGTCCCCCCGCACATACACATCCTGGCCACAACAGCAGCTTCTCAGTTTCCTGGGCTGCCAACTCCTTCCCTCCTACTGCCTTCCAGCTAGCAGCATGGTGTGTCTGGACTGCTTTTCCTGTTCCTCCCTTCATCAATTACTGCCAATCAGTGAGCATCGGCCTGCTCATTGCCTCCTCAGAAGAATTCCTCTCTGATTCCTAGAATGACCTACATTTGCTTGTGATGTGTGCCCAAGTTGCACTACCATGATCGTAGACATATGCATGAGCTGTAAAATACATCATTTAATGTCTTGTTCCCCATCAGACTATAAGTGCTCTCATATCTGAAATTATCCAAGTATTATGCACTGTACTACGCTCAATGCCTACAACTAAGCCTGACACATAATAGATGCTTGACAGGATAAATGAATGAGAATTTTATGCATGAGTATCATTTATTTATTTTTGTATTTTAGGGAAAGATCTACAGGAATAGTCAGGATCTTACTACTAGATCAGACTGGTAGTGATCTGCCTGTTTATAGCCTCTCAAGGGCTGGGATTATAGGTGTGTGACACTGAACCCAGTCTCAATTGCTGTGTCAGCATGCCCCAGGGGCACGGTCAGCATGGCAGGCCTAGGGGTTGAACCACAGACCCCTGTGCTTGCTTACAAGCACCATAATCCACCGAGCTATCTGGCTGTCCCTGCCTGAGAATCTTTTAAAGTTTCCAGAAAAACAAGCGATCCTAGTGCTATTGCACATCTTGCTCCTGTTTTTTTGCAGACAAGGACACCTTCTGTGGGTCATGTGATTTAACTTTCCAACTTCAACTTTTATGAAACTGAACCCAAACAATTGATCGTTGTGCAACAAAAACCTTCCGCTTGTTCTCAACTAGGCTTCAGCTTAAATAATTGGGGATAACATGAGAATTTAAAGTACACACTTTGGTTAAAATTGCCCCATCTTTTCCCTCTTGCATGGATAATCCTACAATTGTTTTTAACATTGAGTTATTTTGAAAATGTATAATTTTGTGAAAAAAATTACAAGAAAGCATGATCTCATTGCTCTGAAATCCTATGATAATCAAGAGAGTCAACAAGTCTCCTTTTCTAAAGGCACCAGCCATCCCATCGATACATCTGTGACCTGGTTGTTTTGTGTTTTCAGCCTTCAGTTACCCTGCTGAGTCAAACAACTAGAGAACCAATTACAGCTCACTGCAGAGGAGACTTTTACTTTTATGACAAAAGTCTGAACTTAAAGAGCCCCAGTGCCCTTGAATATCATTCTGTCAGGGTGTTAACCGTTCACCAAATTTGCATTAAACAATCAAAGGTTCCACATACTCGCATTTGTATTTCCTCCAGTACTATTTTCGGTAGTAGGATGCGTATAAGACTCAACTGTTTTGTTAGTCCCTTTGTCAGGATAAATCATTGTACAACTCAATGGACAGGGGGAGAAATCTAATTCTATTCTGCTACTCATCAAACTCATGAACACCTCTGAATCACTTTTCTTGAATCTCAATCAGAAAAAAAAAATAGCACTGTGTATAACGTATGCTTTCAGGGCAGACCACAAACACACAGAGAACTCACAGCAGGAAGAAATGCATCTGTCTGACACCAAGCCCTCCTTGCTAGTGACTGACCTGCAGACTGCTAAATGGCCAGACCCATCCTCATAGGCAGCAGGAGGCTCCGGAACTGAGCTCTGCACCTCGAGCCCTGAATCATCCACATACTTGCTGCCTTCTGCAACTGCTGCTGCTTCTGTGCTGGAGTCCGTTTCTGAAAGTCTTTTCTTGCTCATTTCATTGTGCCTGACACTGTGCAAGAGCTTGGGATCTTGGGGGAAGAATGTACCTTTGTTTTCCTCTGGCTTCCTTGAGGGTCTCTTCTTCTCAGAGAATGCTCTCGACAGGGAAGCACTGCATTCGTGGTACCTTATGACTTTGCCTCTGCAGAGGTTTAAAGAGCAGCTGTCGCATTCCATCAGCTCCTGTTGCTGCTCACCTTTGGATCCCAAATCAATAAGCTCAATTCCTTTAGAAGTGGAAGACCCAGCCAAATTTGATTTACTGTTTCTCTTTCTTCGTGACAGTCTGAATTTAACCTGGGCTCTCCTTCTGGCCTGAATCCAATGACTCTCATCTGTGGAGGATGAATCCGAAGAATCTTTGTAAAGTTCCCTCCATTTGGGGCTTGTGATCTGCAGGTGGAAGTCATTTTTCTGCCCTTTGGTCTTTTCTTCTGAATGCGCATACCTCTCAGAGGCCAGCCTTCTCCTCCTAGGTTTCTGTTTTACTGGTTTCTTACCCGAATCTTTAGCAGGACTTAGTACCATGACAGGAGTACAGTGCTCAAAGGCATCTTCTGACAGGTCATGCAAGGTGGAAGAAGATCTAGACAAAGCGGTAGGCAAAGGATGGGAAGCAGGAATGGAGAGGAAAGCCATGGAAAGATGGGGAGAGAAAGCATGATGAAAATGATAGCATGACCAGAAGGTGGTAAACAAAGATCAAAGAAAATGAACTAAAGGGAGAAACAATCGAGCCAAGTCTAAATTGTCCATAGGCAAGTTAGAGCAAAAGCATGAGCCACACATTCTCAGAATATAACACAAAAGTTGAAACATTATTCTGAAGAATATTGAGTAGGATCATTTGCTCAGTACTTACCTACAGATGTCCTGAGTGGATGGGCAGACAGACAACCTCGACTGGCTCCTGGGAGCTGTCCCAGTTGTGGGGCTGCTGGCCTGGAGAAACAAGTTTGATAATTTGGCATCTTGGTTAAGGTAATACATGGTTGATATCTTGCTTTTCTTCCACATATTTAAAAAATTACAGCAAACGTGGCTGCCGGACATGTTGCTCATAATGCAGTGTACAGAATATAGGAAGTCAAGGGGTGAGTTTTGCAAAAGTAAAACCCACTTGAGGAACTGAGAACAGCTGATATGCTGAGCCACTGTGTTGTTGCTTCATTTATGGGAGGGGAAGATAATTCCATAAGTTTCTGTTTTATTTACAATAATCTTTTGAGGCGCAAAACTTCCATTTACCTGGGAAATAATTGGGTAATGCTTGAGAAGGTTAGGAAGTAACCTAAGCTCTTCTAATGCCACGAGTGACAAGGACGGTGACCACCCAGGAAGGATAAGTAATCAAACAGCCAATAGACTGCCAAATACTGCCCCAAGTCAACATCATGAGATAATATATTTGAAAACACTTTGAAATATTAAAAAGCCTGTAGTTATTAATATTATTATTTCATCACCATAACCAATAAAATGTATCCACTGAAACACTGTTAACTTCATACATTTTAATCCTCTGGCATACTGAATTTGAGCATGAAAGCCTGCAATAGTCCAGCTTATTAGCACACAGATAACACTTTTCACTAGGTTCCTACCTTTGTAACAGATTCTTCACTCTGACGTCTTTAAAATGTTATGTTTAATATAGATCATGAAGATAAAGATAGAATGCATGAGTCATTTACTGAGGGATTTTACTGTGGTTTTTATCTAGCATCTCTCATTTTATAATAATTTCACAGGAGGGAAATAATAAATTTGTAGTTGGGAGGGACTATTATATGCCAGTCATTAGTTCTGAAAATTTCTGTACATTTAATTAATATCATAAAACATATTGACAAATGCCATGATTATCCCTGTATTACAATTGTGGAAACTAGGAAACCAGGGAAGTTTCTCACTGATGGGTGGTAAAGCAGAGATTTGGACCCCAAATTTGTCTCCTTGCACAGTAACATTGGTAGTGTTAGGGGTCCAGATTCAGTGCTGTATGATTGCATAGACAAAATACACAATCTTGCCACCAAGAAAACAATAATAAGAGTAGAAAGATTCATTAAATTTAAAAATTGCCATTTCAGAGTTATGGGAATCACCTCACACTGACCAGAGAAAGAGCAACTAATTCTAACTTAGCAAGTAGGAAAAAAAGTATGAAAAGAGGAGGTACAGTAGGCTGGATAGTGATCCTCTAAGGAGGTCCACATCTTAATCTGTGGACTTGAAGGTACGTTTCCCTACATGGCAAAAGGGGTTTAACAAAAGCAATTAAGAATTTTGGTTGTAGCTTTTGTAGCTGACAAGGTCCTGCTTTCACTTGGTCTCAACCATCCAGCAGAAAAGTTTAACCATACAGTACAAAAAGTAAAGCCATATTAGTATGCTGAGCTGTAAAAGGCTCAAGTTAACAGCTTTGGACATTGCCAGTTCTGCTGATAACCCGCTACTATTATGGACTACTAGACTATACATACAACTGCTTTCTCTTAGTTCAATAAGAAGAAATATTTGTACAATAGTGTTTAGGAAAGTTATCATATCTGCATCTTGTACTCTGAACAACTACAATGAATACAACAATATGCATTGTATTAATTATTGTGGCTGTCCCACTATTAAAATTAATAAAAATATTTTACTATCAAAAAAATTAAAAAAAAAATCAAAATGCCTGTGTCCAAAAACAGAAAAGAAACAAAAGCAAAATAAATACATTACAAGTAAAAAGAAATAACTAAAAGGTAGCATTTATTCAATCATTTAAAAAAAAGAATTTTGATTGTACTAATAACGGTAGTCATGAAGACCTCAACAAGAAGGAGGAGGCAGAATTTGAGCCCGATAAAGAACTGAGGGTGATTGTAGAGATCAGAAAGAAGGAAGATGCTATGCTTTGAAATTAAATGGACAAGGATGTCAGCCAAGGGATGCATGCAGCCTCTAGATGCCATGAGGGGTTGGAAAAGGGGTTCCTCCTTATATCTCCCGCAGGAAGGCGACTGGTTTTAGCCCAGTGGGAACCATGTTTGGTTTCTGGCCTCCAAAACCAGAAGACAACATATTTGTGTTGTTTAAAGTCAACAAATTATTGCTAATCATTTGCACCAATGTAGGAGAAGAAATTTAGATGAACTTTGTGTTTGTCTGGACACTTTAGATAATCTTAATAGGACAATGGGAATTAGTAAAGAAAAGATTTAAAATATTTCAGGCTGAGGAAATGGAGCATCGTGATGAGGCCAGGTGTGACCAACATGCTCCTTTACACTGACAGATGCTTGCAGACTTCCTATGTCCTGCCTCTTTCCATCAATTCCTGAATATTGTGTACTTGTAACTATTTAAATATTAAAATAGACATGTTATTTTGAACTTCAGTCCATATTCAGTGATCTTCAACATCTGCGACAGACCTCACTTCTTCCAATAATTTTTTAGATTAGATTTATTTATGCATATTTTGAGCAAATACAGAATCCATTCTTGTTAAAAATTGCTATTCCATGGGCAGTGAGCCATCACCTTCTGTAGACTGCACAGCCCTTACTCCTTGTACACCTCAACACTGGTAGGGAGTTCTGCACAGAGCAAGCGCTCGTTAAAGCTCATGTATATGTTGGAACTTATTCTCATAACAATCAATTCATCCCAACATGCCTTCAAATCACTGATGTCATTAAGGGTACACACCTCGTCAACACGAGCCTTATAATGAAATCCATGGTTTTGAGACCCCACAGGTAAAGTTGTGGCAATAGGCATCATTGTAATAGAATAGCTTTCATGTCTGAGCAAAGGTATATTTTACAGTGAGAAAATTATTTATTATTGAGAACAGAACATGTGCATCACGCAGCTTTCCTTTGCAGGCTGTTTTGGTCCATGCCATTGAATCAAGTGATATTAATGCCCATAACACTTTAGTGTATTGAAGGGCCTGGAAAACAGTCCTGGTGCCCTTAAGGACTAGTTAGATATCTCATCCTCAATTCTAGTGTATACACAGTTGGGCCGCCCATGGACAACAGTAGCAGATGCTGTACTTGTGCCCTTGGCCTACTCTGTGTTCACTTGTATGAGACTGTTCTACACTTTAAGGTCACAGCATGGCAGCCTCTCTGCCCCACACCCTTTCAGCTTCTTGTGTGCCTGCTTGGCTACTGCACACAGACACAACCTGAGAGTTTGTAACCTTGGAGGTAGTGGTGTCTGTGAATACACACCATGGTTTCCCCACTTTGTGGTGGGAGCAGTTGTGAATAGTTCCACAGTAAATTCCAGAATTTCTCAGTAGGTCCCCATCTGGAGCAAGGCCCTAGTTCATTAGCTCATACCTCACTGGTGGTTCCCTTTTCTTGCTCCTAGTTTTCCCATGCATTGCTGTTTTTTTTTTTTTTTTTTTTCTGAAAGATCATCTGCTCAGAAAACTGCTGGCAACCCAGGATTGGTGGAGAGCGAGAGTTACGGTGAGTGTCCCAGTGGTGCTAACAACTAACCTGGAAGAGGTGAGGATGGAGATTGTGGGGAGAGCAGTCCAGACAGGGAGAGAAGTGTGCGGGAGCACAGAGCAGAAAAATAGCAGATGCGAGTGGTTCCTCAGAAGTCAGTAGAATGTGTGGGAGACACATAAGAAGAGCAACCCTACAAGAATAGAGCTAAGAACCTAAAATCTATCTATCTATCTATCTATCTATCTATCTATCTATTATCTATCTATCTATCTATCTATCTATCTATCTATCTATCTATCTATCCATCCATCCAAATGGTATCAAAAGATGCAACATGTCACTTCAAAAACCTAAGCTGAATTTCTCTTTTATTACTTGCACTAAATTTAGGTTAATAAAGTATTTAAATATAACAAAAACCCCACAAAAGTATGTGAAACATAATTGAGCAGACTTATAATACTATGGGTGGAAATTCTATTCTTACAATGACATGAAACAAAAATTAATATAGAAAAAACCGAACCATGGTGATTTCAAGCGTAAAACTTTGAAATTTGTACAAAAGACATACATTTACATGCAACAAAGGACACCAATAGAGAAAACTCAAAACTATAATGCTGCATTTCATAAGATAAGAGAACAAAATAGCTTACTGCTCTGGTTTTCAGAAACCTCTTATGAATGAGAAGGACAACTTGTTTTATCTTATAGAACGAGTAAGTTCATGGGAAAGAAATAACAAGTGGTCAAAGGCCATATGAGAACAGATCTCAATTTTAAGGTAAAGACATGCAAATTTAGTTAAGAATGTTATTCCATCCACTTTTACTTATCAAATGAGCACATTAAAAAATTCACTGCTATTCCCACCAAGTGGAGTGGAGATGTAAAGACCAAACGTTGACCTACATTCCCAGAGTAACTGAAATCTTTGTAATTTCTTTGGAGGTCAGTTTGGCAGACATTACTGAAGTAGGAATGTCCATGAAGTTTAAGTTGAAAAATCTACTCATAGAAATTAGTTTTGAAGCCAGGCGTGGTGGCTCATGCCTGTAATCCCAGCATTTGGGAGGCTTGAGGCAGGAGGATCGATGTGAGTTAGAGACCAGCTTGGGCTACCAAAGTGAGCTCAAGGCCAGGCTGAACTGAACATCGAGACCCTGTCTCAAAAAGACAAAAAAAAAAAAAATTAGTTTTGCTAAAACACTTGCACAATTGCCCAGGGATGTACTTTTACAAGAATGTTCACTATATTTATTTATTTATTTATTTATTTATTTATTTATTTATTTATTTATTTATTATTGCCTTTTCAAGATAAGGTCTCAATATGCAGCTCAGCTTGAGCTTAAGCTCACTTTGTAGGCCAAGGTGGTCTTGAACTCAATGTGAGGCTCCTGCCCCAGCCTCCTAAGTGCTGGAATTACAGGAATGAACCACCATCCCCTGCCTGAGAATGTTCATTTTAGCACTGTTCATAATAGCAAGGAATTAGCAACAACTCAAATACTTATTAATTACTTACAATAAAATGTGCAAGCCCATTAAAGTATTTATTATAATAAATCAAATACAGTATACCATATACAGCCACTTCCATATATATATATATATATATATATATATATATATATATATATATACATTTTTAAAGTACAAATTAAATTTCAAGGGCTGTGGAAATAACTCAGGAATGAAATGCCTGCTTGGCAAGTGCAAGGACACTGCACCTGTTTCCTGGTATCCATGCCATGCTGTGCCAGCCCCATCTTCTAGGAATGCCGGGTTGGCCACTGAGACTGGGCATGGTGGCAGGTGCTTATAACCCCAGTGCTGAGGAGGCTGAAACAGTAGGATCACTACGAGTCCAAGTTGAATAGTAAGACCCTGCACTAAATACATACAACTAAAATACGCATGTATATTTCAAAAGTATATATTGTACGATCTTCATAAATAGTACTTTGTTCATCTATTTGCATATGCTAGTGAAAAATCTGGAGATGCATATATTTATTTACTGATAGTGATTTTCTTTGTGAGGTAGGATTGTGGAAAATATATTTTTTAAGTTCTAAGTTTTTGCGATTTAAAAAACACTCTGATTTTAAGAACGTAGTAGTTCAGTATTGTCAATGACGTAGTAAGTCACTACCAACATTACTAAACATCAAGACTGTGTTGTTTACCACTGAGTGTTGAAGTGGTAAAGTCGTTGCTTACTGAACCTTTGGGTTTCACTTCTTCTTTCAATTAAACATGGTCAATCACAACAGCTAATGAGAGCTTTGTTAAGACGGCAACACTATTTCATTGATTCGAGAATTGCTTTGTAGAGCACCAAGAGTCCAAGAGCTGTGATAAAGCAGTATTGCAATGTTAGAATTCTTTTTGTTCATTCTTAGTAGGTGTGCTTCCTCATTACACATGCACTTGGTGACATTGCGTTGGGGAAACAACAAGCAACAGGTATAGGCTAGGGACTCTGACTTGTAACTAAAGGTTGGAGAACTATTTAAAAATAATTTATCTGGAGCCAGGCGTAGTGGCACACACCTGTAATACCAGCACTTTGGATGCTGAGGCAGGAGGATCAGTGGGAGTTCGAGACCAGCCTGGGCTACAAAAGTAAGCTCAAGGCCAGCTTTTATTGAGATCCTATCTCAAAGAAAAGAAAAAAAAAATCTTTATCTGGGCCTGATTTTAGAATCTTTGAGATTCTTTGGCTCTGGGCACAGGATCAGATACTAGTATAGTGAAAAGTGGATCTCGTGATTATAATGTGCACCTAGAATTAAGGACCACTGGAATTGGCCAAAGGACATACTATCATACTTTTAATTTCATATTAGATGTCCTTCTGTGACTATAGTATGATTAAAAGCTTGCTTTTTTATTTTGTGAAGGAAAGAAACATGTTTTAGTTTTCTTAGTGTGTGTCTGTGCAGGGTCTCACTACCCAGATCAAATTCACACTGAGCCTCCTGCTCTTAGCCTCCCCAGCACTGGGATTGCAGGCACCATGAAAGTGCCACCACGTCGGGATGCAGTCACTGACTCCGTGTGTCCGGTGGTGGGGCTGTCACAGCATGTAGTGCTAGGGGTCGGACCCTGGCCTCTGCGCTTGCCTAAGCAGGCACCTAGTCCACTGAGCGATCTCACAGGCCCTTAGAAGGACAGAAACATGTTTTAAAATCTCCCAATCTATTTTTAGAAGAGGTCTTGGAATTCTAGGCCGAGTTCTCCAGGGGCTGTTGTGTTACAGGAGAGAACGTATGATGTAGGGAAGCTTATGGTGCATGAGAGGCAAAGTCGCTCTCTTTCTGCCTACCGTTACTTGCCGCTAAAGAACAAGACAAGGGGAAAGCAAAGAGTAAATCCCACAGCCTTTGTCCACCATTTGTCTACTGTAGCTTGGAGATGGTTGAGAAGAGGGTGCAGGGGTAGAGCCGAGTATGTGAATTCTCACCAGTATAGTCCTAGGGGAACCCAAGAGCATGAATCTTATTCTTCATTTACATGGACACACTGTACTATGGGACTTTCAATTCAGTATTTCAGGTCATATGAGCAGTGCACAGTGTGGTGCCTGTGTGCACAAGGACCTGCGACAGAAGGCTCTGCGATGTCTACTTCCCCTTGCCTCAGTGTGATGTAGAGGATATCCAGACCCCGTATGCTTTCCTGGGCATGCGAACAACAGCTGAGATTGCTCAGCTGGGGAAGGAGCTATGGGTTACCCAAGGAGCAAAAGAGAATGTGACTGTATGACCATCAAGGAGATTATCTAGAGCTAGGACTTCAGGTGAATGCTCAGCTAGCTGCAAGGCGCCCACATGGAGCACTTTAGTAAAAGGTCTGGCAAAACGCAGAACTCAGATCTCCGCACAGAGGTGTCTGCTCTACAGGTACTCAGAAATTGAAGGGGGATGGAAAAAAAAAAAAACCTTGAGAGGCTCAATGTGATGAATTTTCATCTTTTTCCTTTAATCTTTTATTCATTTATTTATTTGGTACAGGGTCTCACTATGCAGCTTAGACTCATAGTGACCCTCCTGTCTCAGCTTCCTCAGTGCTGGGATTACAGGGGTGGCACCAACATTCCCAGGCTTCTGGGGTCCGCATGGCGTGCAGTACTGGAGATCGAACCCAGGTCCTTGCTCTAGGCTGGCACTTAGACCACTAAGCTATCTCCCCAGCCCATGATAAAATTTTAAGATGTGTAAAAAGCTAAGTTTTTTTTTTTTTTTTTGGTTATTGTCCTGTTGAAAAAGAAAAATGAAACAACACAAGTATTTTCCATATCAACAGTAAGAAAAGCAGGAAAAGAAAATAAAAATAAATTATTTTCATAAATTTACTTTTGTTTTCCCTTATGTTGTACAAACTTTACTACATGTTGAAAATTGTGAAGGACTCTTAGGAATATTTATGCAGAAACAACATGTGCCATATTTTGAATACAAAACCTAGGTGTGGAAGAAAGTCAACTTGAAGAAAACTATCATCTTATGGAGTAAAAATAATGCATAAATCAAGAATCAAGCCAGACAATAAAAGGTAGAAAAGAGTAGCATGATAGGTTGTCCTAATGTTCTTTTAGGCATAGCAAGATTTGAGAGAAATGGAACATATTTTCAAAACAGAAAAACAAATCTTCCCTTGATAACTCATACCATTAGATAAATGGCTAGAAAAAGTAAACATGTCTTCTAGCATGCCAAAAGTTGTCACCACTAGCGCTGCAGAATCTAGCTGGCCTTGGGAGGCGCTGGAAAGCCAACATGTGGAGTTACACTGGCGTTTGCAGAACAAGCTCAGTAAAATAGGATACATTTTCCACTGAAACACAGAGTTAAAAATAGCCAGAATCATGACTATTAGAAAGAAAGACTGTTCAAGTAGGAAAGTAGGAAATTTCAAGCACCAGCACATGTACTCTCCCATGTTTTGAACAACTTGTCATTTGTTTCAATTAATAAAGCCCTGATGCATGATAAGATTTGCTAGTACTTCAGATTGGGTGACTTGGACCAGGAGGTGCAAAGACGACTTAGGAGAGGAACGACCGTCTCCCTGCTGTGTAGGGAACATTCTGCAAAGAACTTGCAGTTTAATCATAGAACTGAGGCTATCCAGTAAAACAGAGGCTTTTGGCTGTCATACCCTTGCAGTCTTGTCTCATGCCCACAGCAGCTCTGGCCAACAGCTCTTGTGAAGGTTAACCAATCTCTTGGCAATGCTTTTGAACTTCAGACAACTGCCATTTACTTTTTACGTTGTACTCCTGATTCCGTGAGACTTCAGTGTCCTCTCACAGTCCCGCATGGGAGGACATTCACACCTCCAGGGAAAACCTTCAGAGACTGAGAGTGGGAGATTGTGTATAAGTCATCTATCTTATTGAGAGATCATTGGTTATTTGGGTATTTCTCAAGAGTCCAATAAAAATTGGATATGTATTCCTGTCCTCAAAATGCAGCCTTAAATGTGCTATCCTCCAATCCTGTATCATTCTTTCCCTATTCCCTAGTTAGGATTCTTGGGCCACTTCTCAAACACTATCCCGGCACCTCAATTTCCATCCTGGGCTATGATGGTTTTTGTCTAGATGTTCCCCAAGAACCTTAGGCAGGCCTTTTGAAAGGTGACTGGATCATGGGGCTTAGAACTGACCTGATGGTAGACGGGATTGGCTCAGAGAGAAAGAGGCCACTGGGGGCATGGCCTAAGTGGTGTCCCTTCCTCCCCTGTTCCTGTCTTCTCTTTCTGCTTCCTGTCTGTATTTTGTAAGCAGCTCTCCTCCACATGCTCCTCTGCCATGCAGTCCAGTTGAGTATGGACTGAAACATAAGGCACATTAACCCTCTTCTCCCTTCTAGTGCAGGTGTCAGGTACAGCGTCTCAGCAATGGGAGAGCGACTAACTGCGGCACTGCTTTGAGTGCAAACCCAACTGAGATACAACCGGCGTGAGAAACAGCGCTGGTAAGTAGATCCACATGTAGATTTTAGGAGTCAGCCCACTCACAGCTCTGCATACCAAGGTACTCGGTTGGGAACAACTGAGCTGGTGGCATTGCCTGGTGAGCTATAGCATCTCCGTGGTTTGGATGACGGTGGAAGGCAAGTGTGCAGTCACACTAATGTTTGTATAGAAAGCTGTTTTGCTGCATATTTGAGATATTCCTAAAAAAATCTCATGAGTTGAAGGCTTGGCCCACAAAGTGACAATATTTACAGGGGACTTAGAGGTGATTGAGCCATGAGACACCTAAGCTTGTCGACTGAGTAATCGCTGGGTGAGCTGCCAGTGAAAGGGTCATTAGGTGGTGGAGCTCAGTGTGAAGGAGACCACTGGCCTCTCTGTGCTTCCTGGATGCTATTAGCTGAACAGACTCTACCACGCCCTCTGTCTCCTACCATGCTGTTCTGCCTCACAAGTCCAAGGTCATAGAAGAAATTACCATGGAATGAACTTGCTAAAATGGTGAACAACAACAACAAAAGTCCCACAAAAAACCAAAATGAAACAGTCCAACAAAAAACAAAACAAAACAAAACAAAAAAGTCTAAAATCAAGAACAAAAATATCCTCTTTTCTTCAAGGTATCTTTCTCAGGTATTTTGTCACTGTGACAAGAGGCTAATACAGAAGGGTAAATGGAAATTTATTATTGCTGTTGTTGTTTCAAGGCTTTATTAATTGCTTTAAAAGTGTCTATGAAAGAGAATAGTACAATCATCTGAGCCAACTAATAACACAGCCCTGCATGAAAGCCTGTGTATAAGCATTCCCCAAAGTGCAGTCAGAGTCCCCAGGCAGAAGCTGGAAGACTCATCACCACTCTGTCAAGTGGTCAGTTCCTAAAGGTATTCTGTACATTTCTTGGGAGATCCTGCTAAATCAAACTCATGTCATAGCAGTGGGTTTTGCTCCTTGGTACGGGTTTCTCTTTCTCTGTGCTTCTGCTGCTGCTCCCTAACTTCTGCTGCTTGGCGATATTTTTCAAAAAATCTCCCTGCACACGCACTGGTGCTAGGCTCTGTTGTTTGGGTAATATTAAACTGGATTGGGAAGGATTTGCTTGGACTGTAATGGGACGTAGGAGGTCTGTGGAACCCTGGGAAGAGGCTGAGTTCACATCTGGAGATAAATTTGATGACAGGTATCATTGTGCTCTCTGGTCTGGACTCTCTAATGTCCTGTCTATTTGTGTATTCTGCATCACTTCAATGGCCATAGTTCAAGATCTGGTTTGGTCTACATCCTGTTGCAGACAGACCAAATTCTAGACTTGGACTTTCCCCTCAATTTGATGCAACTAATTTTTGAGAAATAGGAAAATACTGCCACAGTTCCCACTGGTTTTCATTTTCCTGCTTTGTGACCTAATTCCACCAAACTTGGGAAGTATTTTCTGAAGGCACAACCCAAATAGTACCTTCCTCTTCTCAGAAAAGCTTCAGTGGCTGATCACTGCCCTGTGCATTAAATACAAAGGACTCGCATGGTGTCTACGACTGGAACCCATTTGATTTTCGGCTCTGAGCACCATCTCTTCTTCTGAATGCCTGGGTATGCTCATGCTTGTGCTTCTATTTCCTTCTATAGAAATAGCCAGAAATAAACTTGGAATTTTCCCCAAGGCACAGTTAATTTTTCTGTTTATGTACATTAAATTTTTTCTGAGCTCCAAAGCTCCCTTTAAACTTCTCTCTTAGTACCAGTTTTGCTGTAATGTTTACTTTATCATCTCTGTCCTTGTCTAAGCATTCCCAAATAACCACAATATTCTACATCTCATTTTCTTGTTGGGCTCACTAGAAGACAGAGCCGAAAGGCCATATATTACATATTTTGGAAGTCTTCCTGGTGTCTTAAATGTAGCAGTAGGTGTAGAACCAATCTTGGTAGCTGTTGATTGAGTGGAACTGAATTGGTAAGAGCTTAACTAAGTTGAATTTACCTTAACAAATCCTAGCCTGACTAAGAAGACAGAGAGGACAATCGCATCACAGTGAACAAGGAAAGGCTCTACTCCTCGGCATTCAAGAGGCAATTTCGCCCTAGAACAAAAGAAATGAAAAGAAGTCGACGTTTTGTTCCAGTCTTGGTATCATTTTCTTTGATTCTGGAGCCAATAAGCCTGTTGAGTGGATGCTGATCTTCTGTTTTCTTACAAAAATAGGGGCTTCTATTTCAAAAACGATATAATTATATTATGTAGAGAAGAGCATGTCTTTTTACAATTTTTAAAGCAGGCAGGGCCTGTTTAAAAAGAAAACATAGTAATTGAGGATAAAAATGAATTAAAATCTTTTAAATGCATGGCCCCATTCAGCAGCAATGTATTGCTTTAATTTGCTAGTTGGTACATTACAAGAGCTTGGTAATTTGTTCATCCTTTTAATAGGCGCAAGATTGAAATGGGGCTGGGAGGGAAAAATAACAATTGGCTGGATGAGCAGAATAATATGTTCTTTGAAATGAAGCGTTCTTTGTAATGGATGTTTATTTCGGATGATTACATTGTACAGTGCATTCAGATGGGGAAAACAAACAGGAGGCCAGCTGCACTAATTTTATCAAAGTTATTTATAACGGCAGTATAATTAAAGGCAGTAATTTCAAATTAGGTTTTCTGAGAATCCATTTATAGGCAGCACAATGCATCTTGTCTCCGTGGCATCTCCACCATGACTGTGCTCCGGGGGCAATGTTAACTGTTACCAATTGGCCTTGGCATTTTTGAAAATTAATTATTGTTTCAAAAGATTTGAGACTGCTGCCTCCTGCTGCCATGACCAGTTCAGATCCACTCCACTAGGAGAGCCCAAAATATAATTTATGGGTACGACAGGAATAATCTTGCATAATCATTCACAATTGGCTTCTCTTATTTAATAATACATTAATAATAGCCCATGGAGCATGATTTGAGAATGGCAGACAGGAAATGTTACAGAAGTTTTCTCTTTTTAAAAGCCTCCATTAATTTCAGAGGGATTTCATGAGTAGCTTGTTAAAGATTTAAGCACTACATGAAATATTACACTGGTTCCGAGGAATAGAAAATGTAGGCAAAATGATCTGAAAGACATATCTGGCCGTCGCAAAGATATTAACGACCAATAAATATGCTTGGAGAATGTATTCATGCATCCTCAGGGCTACAGGAAACCTTGTGACTATGACCTGATCTAATCCATGCTGCTATGGTGGAGAACCATTCCCAGTATCCAAACCTGGTTATCTGGTGTCTGCTCAGTCAGTATCAGGAAACTGACCATCTCATGAAAATGTCCTCTGAATTTTTAGAGTGGTCTAACTGTAACGACTTAGCATAGTGTTGAAGCTTGTCTGTCTATGGTTTCCAGCAGTGTCACTGTTTTACTTTGTAAAGCCATATAGTATTTGTTTAACATCCAAATATTTCTCCCATACCATAGCCTTTCACTGCTTATTTACTACTGTTCTCATATCCGTCTTTTGCTCCTCTTTCCACCCATATAATTATGCAGCATACATATAAAATAAAAATTTGTAATATACATTTGGTACAATGAATGATTTTCAGAAATATAGGAAGCAGGTGATAACTTTACAAAGAAAAATTTTAGACAAAAATTGGTCTTTGATGTTGGGTTAAACTGGATGTGGTAAGGCACACCTGTAAGCCCAGAACTCAGGGAGCTGAGGCAGGAAAACTGCTGTGAGTTCCAGCACATCCAGGGCTACAAAATGAATTCAAGACCAGCTTAGATTGCAGAGTGAAACCTTGTCTCAAAAAAAACATGCACAAAAAAAAGGAAAAAAAATCAATATTGGGTTAAATAGTGTTCTGCTTCACTTGATATGTAACCAATGAATGGTGTTGAATCAAAGATAAGAATAATGATGGATATCCTTTGTAAAGTTACCCATTAAAAAATAAAATTTAAAATTTTATCTTATGATTTACCCCAAGGCATAAGATATATACTAATTCATTAATGGAGAACATTAAAGAGCAGAGAAATAGACCCATGTAACTATGGTTAATTAATTTGTGGCAAATATTCCAAGGTAATTTAATAAAGAAAGTAAAATCTTCTTAAAAAGTAGTGCTGGAACAAATGCATAACCACATGGAAGAAAATAAATCCTGAACCTTACTTTCCCACATTAGAATTGAAATTATTCAGAGAACTAAATACATCAAGTACAACTATAAAATTTCTAGAAGAGAACAATCATTGTGACCTTGAAGTAAACAAAGTTTAACTAGATGAGACACCAATTACAGAAATCATAAAAAAATCTGATGGATTAAATTTAAAATGTTTGCCCTCAGAAAACATGGATAAAGAGAGGAAATGTTATACACTCTCACAGTGGCTTCCATAGTTTTGTAAAAAATGCTTTTACATGGAATATGGTAAGCAGAACAGGACAAGTGATTCTGGAGAAGGCACAGAAAACTAGGTGACTAGATACAGGTTAGGATGCTTTAGAGATTGAATAAGTGATTGCAACCAGAATGCTGATAGAAATGTGGTCTGTAGAAACCACTATATTGAGGTCTTCGATAGGTATGAAGAATCTATTATAAGTTAGACTAAGGACAGCCTTGTTAGACTGTGGCAAGGTATCTGACTTCATTAAGATCAAGGTCTACGATTGGAGGGGTGAATTTAAGAAGGAGGAACGAGTTTATTTGGCATAGGAGCCTTCAGAATAGTGAAGCATCAGACTATGGCTTCACCAATACTGGTTGCTATTATTCTCTTTTACAAGGTGAGCCAGGAGAAAAAATAAGCAAAAAGATTTGGAAATCTTTTAGCCTGGCCAGGAAAAGACCAAAACAACATCATGGGTAGGTAAAGGTGTGGTGGGACTCCAGGTGGTGGGATGAATTATTTTGCAATTTGAGAAAGACATGAATTATTTGAAGACAGGAGTAGAACACTGTGCCTTGGATATAGGCTCGGTGCAGCTCAGTGGGCCATGTGATTAGAGGCTCAGTGTCCAGTGTGGGTGCATCAGAAAGCGGTGGAGCTCTTCAGAAAGCAGGGCTCATTGGAAGTCTCTAGGTCACTAGTGGCATGAGGCAGCTCTCATGAGACCCATCAATAGTCCCAAAGAGAGGAAAGAGTCAAGTCTGTCTCTTCCCGCTCTGTTTTCTGGCTCTAGAGGTCATGCTTGATCTGTATGCAGCACTGTATCCACCATCTGCTACCAAGTCAGAGTCTGCCCATGCCCCTGGCTTCCTTTCCAGTTTTCAAAATTGTCGGCTAAATATACCGCTCCCCATAAAGTTAGTGCACTTCCATTATTTCTCTAAGGACCCCAAAAGCTGACTAAAACAGGGAATATTTACTATACACTTAAAATAGTGGGGTAAATTTTATTTTATACGGGTATTTTTGATACTTGGGATTGAACTTGGGACTTTGCACTTGCCAGACAGATGCTTATGCTGCTGAGCTGTCTCTCTGACCCCTACGTTATGTATATTATACCCAGTGAAAAATTAAAATAAGAAGAAAAGAGACAAAGAAAATGAAAGTAGAGAAGACAAGCTCCGTACATTTGAGAACACTGGCCAACACAGCAACCCAAACTTGTCTTTTAGGTTTTCTAATCTCTGGTATAGAGTCATATGATTTGCCTATCTACAAAATAAAAAGAAACTGGATGCTTAGAAGAAGCACAATGCCAGTACCTTGGTACCAAAGAAAGCTTTTATTTCTGGGTGATGATTTAAATGAAACATTGATGAGCATTTATGTCAGCATGATTTTTATAGTGAATGAAGCAATGCGTTTCTATCGTTTATGCATTTCTACTTTTCAATAGTATAATGTGGAAGTAAAATTCACAGTGATAGGAGAAATTTTAGCTTGGACCTGTGCCTTCAGGAAATGATGAATGTGTGCTTAAAATGTTTTGCTCTGCTCTTTATAAAATCCTGGTGGCTCCCTCCACTCTTGCCCCTTTTCTAAAGTCTTCACTGCTTGTCAGAAGGTCTTTGTCCTGCTATCTGCATTGTCAAACAGTGGGGCTTAAGGAAGCAGGAAAGGTGAGATAGACTTCACTACAAAAGAAAAGCTCGTAAAGGAAATAAGTGAGATTTAATAAGGAAGAAGATTAGAAATGGATGGATAGGAGGATGAAAGGAGTTTTGAGAATTTTGTGACTGGGACAAAGATGAGCAACTGTTTCACAAGTGAGGATCTCAGTGGTAGAGATAAGCAAAGGTATCTTTAGGAATCCTTATTGTGTGTGCTTTGACTGGGTTCCAGCTTCATCTTTGCCCTGCTCCAATCCGCATCCCACCTCAAGCAAACATGCATGACAGAGGTCAGCAGGACTTATAGAATTGGTATGCATTTCCTCAGTGTACAGTTTTGTGTTGAAACAATACTTAAGTCATGAGCAAGACAGCCTGGATTTATTTATGTTATATGAATTAAAAAAGCTAAAAGGAGCAACCTATAAGATTTAAGGTGCTCTTCGTTATCTGGGTTTTATCCAAAGGGTAATTTTAGAGCACTACAGGGAAAGCTACAAATCAGACTGTGTTTCTTAGCACAGTTGTTGTAAAGAAGGAGTTAAAATGAATGTGGAATTATACATTTCCAGTTTATTCTTCCATGAAGATACTTATGAATCTAGGCAAGTGCGGAGTTAGACACAGGCAGGCAACTGCAGACATCTTCTCATTCATATTGAAGATCCTGTCGTAAAGTTGAACTTGAATTTAAAAAAAAAAGCCAGAAAACAATTACACGGAAATGGGTTAGAGGTGTACACAGAAATGCTGCCAAGAACTACAAGGCACTTTTGAGAAGTACTGAGGTGCACTGATAAAGGGACAGTTAGAAAATCTGATAGTAGTACTGTTGATCCTAGTAATAACTAATTTGAGTTGGGAAAATTTTAAATATTTTCAATCACCTTTTTACCATGTTTTAAAATTAGAAACTTGCCCACAGACTATTCCAGAGCCTGAGCTGTTGCCTTCCATTATATTCATCACGTCATAAATTGCCTACTTCACACCTAGGTGACTGTGGATAGGGCAACTGCCACAGTAAGCCATTGCAAAATCACATTGAATTTTAGAATTTTTCATTAGTAGATGCTTAGGATAATGACTTAGTAATTGGGCCAAATGTTTGTCAAGACTACCTTTTTATTCATTAAATCAATTTTATCCATATGAAAGAGGAGGCTTATTTTTCCCTTTCAAATGCCAAAGGGATACCACACAGGCAGTAGGAGAAAAGGATGTTTAAAAAAAAAAAAGACTGCACAGTATTGGTCTTAGTTATAGTCCCCGCAATTGTAATTTGTATTTTAATGATTTTAACACAAAATTTTGTCGTCCTGTCAATGTACAAGTGCATTCTCTGTTGTCCTTAAAATTATTTTTTAACATCTGACAAATCCAATTCATTTTACTTAATGTTATCATGTCATGCTTGTGCTTCCAATGTGCTAATTTCTAAGTTGTGTTTGCTATAAGAAGCTAGAGAATATTTAATGACTACACTGTTACTTCACAAAATTTGTCACTTTTCAAGAATAAAATGATAGTTTTTGATTGAGAGCATGGGGAAATCAAGTAGGAACTCTGGGAGAATAAAGAAAAGAACTAAATTTATTACAGTTGTTATAATTTCAGTAGTATGATTAATAATAGCATAAGGAGCCCATAATTGATTACAGAGGGAAAAAAGGAAGCTGGTAAGATAAATGAAGTTCTGTGATGTTCATGAATGGCTGGGCTCTTGGAGGTCTTTTTTTTTTTTTTTTTTTTGTCTTTTTGAGACAGGGTCTCATTATGCAGTTGAGGCTGGCCTTGAGCTCACTTTTCTAGCCCAGGCTGGTCTCGAACTCACACCAGTCCTCCTGCCTCAGCCTCCCGAGTGCTGGGATTACAGGCTCGAGCCACCACGCCCAGCCTCCTGGAGATCTTGAGATGTACACCTACCAATCATAGATATAGTCTCTGAGCAGAAGACCACAAGGAACATGCTATGCTCATCTCCAAAGATATCTCAGAGTCACTGTGGACCCTGAAGTTTACTCCAATGCAAAGCAAATATTTATGTATAAGGAATAGTTAATTTTTTTGTTTTGAGTCAAAACAAAAGTAGAACTTTTGTTGAGAAATAATAATTTGATGGGTGTATTTATGATTGTCAAAGAGTGCTCAAAGACAACATTCTAGTCAAATCTTTTTCTCTTTGCTTTTCATTGATCTTTTTTATTTCTTATTGCTAAGGTCCTCTTCTTCAGATTGGCGCTTTCCATTAGCAGGACCAAGCCCAAATTTGGCGTATCTCTGTTGGAGTTAAAGTTTATGAAACATTTCCTTATTTATTTGGCTTGATTCGCATTGTGTACAAATGCTCAGCTGTGGAAAAGCAAGGCAACAGACATCAACGTCAGGTGTCCAGCAGCGGGCGTCTGTCTCTCCTTGTGGACCTCTCCCTTCTCCCCTCCACTCCTGCAGTGCTAACACTGCCTGTTTTTCAGTGGCTGCATTGTCTGGGACAGATATCTGATCTTTTAGGCCTGATCAGAAAGCATCGGTTAGTAATTTGACTTTATATTTGAAAAAAGACATTAATGCTGAGCTTTTAAGTGCACAGATTCTCAAACAAGTTTTAGCATTGCCAGCGATCGCTCTTATTTTTCTTCTTATATAACAGGTCATTTTGAAGGCTGGCTTTAGGTCTCTATTATCCTCTAGGGGTTAAAAAGAAAAAAAAAAAAACACTCATCAATTTTTGAAAATGAAGATAATAAAATTCATTAATATCTAACTGTTTGAAAACCCCTTCCTCCATTGTTTTGATAGTCTGTGCTAATTTTCCACCTGGATGTATTTTTTTCCAGTAAAATAGGTATTTGTCACTGCTTAAAATATATGATTAAAAGTCACTTCATTTCCTGCTAAATTGTTCTCACTACATTTATAAATAACTGCCTGCACTCTGGTCAACTTGACAGCATGTTTGTCTTTTGCTTAAGGAGACAAATTTGTTAGATCTCTTGGTAAATAAATTTCTTTCCACAGAGATGTTTAAAATTAGATGTTGTGGATTTTTTTTTGTGCTCCAAAACAAATGGATGAGTAATGAATGGAAGGTTGGGAGTATACTATTTATCTCTTTGGTTTGATCCTCTGGAAGTCTCAGTTTGCTAAATTTATTTTGGAGTCTGAAGTCTTACATTTCTGTGATTCTATCAAAATAATTTTTCAAAAAAATCTTCATACCTTGGAAATCTGAAGCAGAATGAGCGATTGCTCTGAGTTCTAAGTCAACTTGGGCTGCAAAATGCATTCAAGACCATGTAGAGCTACACAGTGAGACCATGTCTCAAAAACCAAAATAAAGATCTTTAGCTATGGAGTGGTAAATGGTTAGAATTGTTTGACTACAATGAATATCATTATTTATCATCACTATTAGATAACAAACTGAAAGGATTTAGGTTGAATAAGTGGGTCTCTTCAATTTTGGCTATGGATTAGTTCCAATACTGTATTATGTCAACATTCTCATCTTTTTTTAAAAGATAGTTTATTACTAAAAATGAGGATTGGCTAGGCATGATGGCACATGCCCATAATCCCAGCACATAGTGAGTTCAAGGCCATACTAAACTGCAGACCAGGGCCCTAACTAATAAGCATAGAAATAAAAATGAATATTTTCAGGTTACAAGAAAGATGTACATTTCCATGAGTAAATTATCTCCATATATTGACTTTGAAACACTTAGCAAAAGAGGGAAAGCCTCTGGCTTCTCCTCCCTGGAGAGGTTTAGAATTATTAGCAATGATTTTAATCATTTTCACTTCTTTGATCATTCTTTCCCTTTCAGGAGAGGGAGGCTACGCAAAATTTTTGAGGCTTCAAGTTTATGTTTCACTTTTCCTCACTGGTTTTTACTGAAAGAGAAAGGAAATAGCAAGAGGAAAAATGTGGAAGAATATTATCTATGTATAGATAGTTGCCCCTAAATATAGGATGGTCTAAGGATGAGTCTAATGAAGAAAAGAAGAGGGTAAAAGACATAATCTTATTGTCAAATTCTTTTTCTTATGTTACCTTAAATTTCAAATGGGTTTTCCACAAAGTATTAAAAAATGCTCTAAAAAAATGCTCTGATAAGTGATGCTACATTTGACAGTAGGAAATTTTATTGAAGACATGGAATGCAGACTAGGAATAGCTTCTGAGAGCCAGGGTGGGTCCTGAATCAGTGGCCACTGAGTCCACCTCTCCAATGAAGTTTTATAGGGTAAAGTCACAAGCTGGGCACAATATGGGCCAAAATTATGACCAATCAAGGAGACTGTAAGTATAGTCGATTAGGTAATATTGATCTCAGGGTAGCAAGGGCACATGAATGATCATGGGTGATACTCTATACGCTTAATCTTGTGGTTATTTTTAGATTTAGTTGAGGAGAGAGGATGACCCACCCCTAATGAGATAATGGCAAAATCTCAAAAGGGTGCTATCAATAATCCCAGGACTCACTTTAGGAGTTTAACCTTATACAAAATTGTAGCAGGATAATCCAATGGCAGTTTTTCTTGTCTCTTATTGTCTTTTATTACCTTTTTAAAAAAACAAACATTTACTTGAGAGAGAACATAGCAATGATTGATACGACATTAGAAGCAGTACACACTCAGTAGACCAGAATGACAGGTATTCCGAGCATAGTTTTAGTATTGCACATGGCTATCCTCAGTGCAGCTGCTTACGTCACAGATATCAGTATATACAGTTAGTCAGGGTGAGAATTCTACCAATTAACTGCTAGTTTCAAAAACCTGCTGGAGATTCTTAGGACCGCTGTCTTACGACATTGCCAGTTCTGCTGGTAACCCATGACTACTATGGACTATTGGACTATAGATACAGCTACTTTCTCTTAGTTCAGCGAGAAGAAAGATTGGTGCTCACAGTGTTTAGACTAGATATTGTATTTGCATCTAGTACTCTGAACAACTACTATGAAGACAACAATATGCAATGTATTAATTATTGTAACTGTCCTACTAACCTGTTGTAAAACTGTCTCATTGCTATGTTTTTCTTATTAAAATTAATTTAAAAAATCTCAAGCCTGAAGTCTTCCCTTAGGGAAGCATATAAATCTACCCATTGGGACTTCAATCTTCAGATTTGTTTCCAGCCACCATTTCCCAGTGCTTCTGCCCTACTTCCCTGGAGGGCCCACCCATATCTGACTGCCTATAATGTTTCTACCTTACTTAGTTATCTACAGTATTCCCCCTCTGAAAAGGTATCCCTAACAATGATTAGGAGAGAAGGGGTATGGTTTCCACCCCTTCAAGCTATCAAGGACTGGTGTCATGAGATGGTAGTTAAGGGCCTTCTCCAGAGAGCTAATCTAGTGGGCCTTGGCTAGAAGTCAACTCATATGACATTTATGTTAAGATACTATTTCTATGTGCTCAGTTATGCCACATTTTCTTAAGCATGTTTTAAGCAGCATTGATAAGGTATGTTTTCCCTCAAACATCCTTGTGAAACTCCATAAGAATCAAAGACCTATGAAAATTATTTTGCTAGGTATGGGCAAATCCACACCTACATGTAGCACCACAACCTTAGCCTTGACTTCAGAGCCAGGCATGGTTCCATGTCCTTGAAGGCTCAGCTATAGCTGTGTTGTGGCTTCTTCTTGCCATCGAAGTTACTTACCAGATTCTGCGAGGGATCACACATCCTAATACTTCTGGAGACAGAGCTGTCCTTCTTTATCTGAGTATGAAGCCCTTCATGACCCTATAAGCTGATTTTAGGCTTTCTCAGTTGAGGTCTGTGATGAGTTCTATTTGCACTAGGATCCAGTTGGAGACAGGCCCATCTCTGCCCTCACCACGGGCTTACAGAACTTAGTCCTACATTGGGTCCTTAAATGTTCTTGCATGCTAACCTCAGTCTCTCTAAACTTCAGTCAGAATGCAATTCTCCCCACTTATAGATTCAGAGGGAGGCACAGCCCTCTACAATCTCATCTACAACTCCAGCTACAATTCCATATGCATGTTATTGACCTAGGTCCTGCAATCAGTCATGAAAAGGTCCTGAAACTCACCCCCAGAGTACCTCTGCTCATATAGAGACCTACAAGGAGAAATGCCTGTCAACTTCGTTTTAGGGCTAATCTTTTGGTTTTGACCTCATTGTGTAGATCTTGAAAAGGTTCTATCATTCACCTAGGATCATTCTCAACTGTAATGTGACAACAGTCCTGTTGTTCAGGGGCCTGCCAAGAGACACACCCATCTGAGAGCCCCAGACACAGGACTGAAGACTTGGGTGTTGGCTGTAGAGCCTGCAGTTAACCTGTGACTTGGATTAAGCCACTCTTAGTTATAACTGGGGTAGTATTACGTACTCAGGAACTCATGCAGTGATCAAGCAAAAGCCTCTGGGAGACTTTGATAAAGATATATCCAACAATGAACTTGGTAATAGACAATATTGCCAGACTCTACAGAGGACCTTCATCAAAAAGCTAGCCTAGGCATAAAAGTTCTGATGATAAACTAATCTATCCAAGGACCAGACAGATCTTTACCTATTAGAATATCTATTAAGAGTCCCACCAACCACAGATGCTATTAAAGACTCAACAGCAGCGGCATGACTCAGCCTCAGTGCCATTTGATCCTGGCCATGAGGGTAATAAGAACCCACTAGATCAGAAGTCTAACAAGAAAAGGCTTGAACCTGTCTAAATCAGGCTATGAAATGGGAGAAAAATAATTGCTTCCTCAAATGCATAGGCAACAATACAAGTCTGGACGTATAATTAAGAATGACACAAACATGTTAACAGAGGAAGCTAATGTTTCAGAAGCTGAGGCCAGAGATGTATGGATTTGTAAGTTTCCCAAGAGTTTAAAATAACCATCTTAAAGAAACTCAGTATGATGTGAAACAGTACGGACAAACTTTAAATTCATTAGGCAAGCAATACATGAACAAGATGTGATAACTATTAAAAAATAAGAGGCACTGAAAGAATCAAATAGAAATTCTGAAGCTAAAGTATACAGTGACAAAACTAAGAATTTCAAAGAGAGTGTTAACTGTAGCCTTAAACATGAAGAAAAAGATTCAGCAAACTTGGAAAACAAGTTACTTGAAATTATCTAAAGCAAGAAACAAAATTTTAAAAATTATAGAAAAAAAATGACCCAATACAAGACCTATGAGTCATGACCAAGCAGATAAATGTACAAATTATGGAAGTTAAGGGACAAGACAGCAAGAAAGATGCAGAAAGAATTTTTAAAGAAATGCTATCTGGAAGCCTCTCAAATCTTAGACGCAGCATCTGATCCGTGGTTATAAGAAGCAAACAAGACTGAACAAAAAACAATACGCTGAATTAGTTCATGTTCAGACTATGAGGTGTTCTCACAGATAGAACCTTGAAGGCATCAAGAGATAAGAGGCTTGTCCCAGCCAGTGGTAGGTCCATTAGGCTATTGAAGGACTTCTTAATGACGACCTTGCAAGGCAAGAGCAAGTGGCTAGCACAGTCAAGGGCTGATGCGATAGAAACTGACAGCAATGATACTAGGCCGGACCAGCCTGCCCTGCAGAAATCGAGATGCTCCAACAAAAAGAGAGTTCATTGCCAGTAGAACTGAATTCTAAGAAACATGGGACACCGGGCGTGGTGGCTCACGCCTGTAATCCTAGCACTCGGGAGGCTGAGGCAGGAGGATTGGTGCGAGTTCGAGACCAGCCCGGGCTACAAAAGTGAGCTTAAGGCCAGCCTCAACTGCATAGTGAGACCCTGTCTCAAAAAGACAAAAAAAAAAAAAAGAAACATGGGAAGGAGTTTTTCAAATTGAGAGAAAAGAATACTAGCTAATAATATGAAAAGATATAAAAAGAAAAACTCATGAATAATGATAAATATATAGTCAAATTCAGAATGTCCAAAGATTGTATTAATAAATTAGTTATATATCAAGCCTAAAGTTTAAAAGAAAAAAAAAAAAACTCTATCAAAAACAACGAAAGCTGTGGTAATTTTTAAGAGATACAAATAAGCCGTGACAGCCCCTCCCCCGGCAACTGAGGTTGGGTGTGGTGGCATGCGCCTGTAATCCCAGCTCTTGGAAGGCTGTAACAGGCAGATCACTACCAGTCCAATCTATTACTGAGACCCTGGACACGCTGTAGACACGACCCAAACAAACAAACAAACAAAAACATAATAAAATGTAAATCATGACATCCAAAAATAAAAAAAAGGGTGAGTGGAAAGTGAAAGTGTATAGTTAGTATATGAAATCAAGTTTAAATTGTTATCAGCTTGAATTAGATCATCACTTGCATTCATTATAAGCTCTTCTACGTAATTACAAGGCAAATCTTAGGTAGAGACAAAATAAAAATAGAAAAGCCTGAAAGCATGCTACCAAAAAGAAAAAAAAAAAAAAAAAAAATCAAACCCACAAAGGAAGACAGCTAGGGAGGAAGAAACAAACAAAAGAACTATAAAACAAATGACAAATACTAAAATAGCACTAGTAAATCTTTAATGATCAACAGTTACCTTAAACGTGTTTTAAATTCTGCAATGAAACAGTATACAGAGGTTGACCAAATTAAAATACACCCGCAACAAGAGATGCATTTTTGTTGGGGTTGTGAGGATAAAACTCTGGACCTTGCACCTATCAGACAATCACAACCTTAAGAGCACACACTTTAAAGAGAAACAGATGAAAAGAATTTTCTGTAAGTGAAAACTGAAAAAAATTGTGCCAGCTGTATTTACGTCAGATAAGATCAGAAGTAAAAATGACAGTCAGTGCATAATGATATAGGAATCAATTTATCAGAACAATATGGTACTTACATATGCATATAAAATTAAAGCACCTAAGTATACCAAATAAATATTAATTGATCTGAAGGGAGAGACTAATGGGATGCAGAGTGGTAGGAAGCTTTAGAATCCTGCTTTGCATGATGGGCAAATCATTTGGACAGAAAATAATACAGAAACACTGACTCTGATCTACTCTGTGCCAAATGGATTTAAAACAGGTATATACAGAAAACTGCTTCTAACAGCAGAAGAATAAACATGTCTTTCAAGTATATGAGGCACGCTTTCTAAGATAGATAGTATAACATGTTGTAAAACAATTCTTAACAAACTTAAGAAATTTGCAATATATTTTTAAAAATTAGGTGCAAATTGGAGAAATTCATAAATATGTGGAAATTAAACCTATACCTGAATAATTGATGGATGGAAGAAAAATTAAAGGAAAATTTTTTGTGACAAATGAAACGGAAACACAACATTCTAGAAGTCTTATAGTAAGCATGGTTTAATAGAATTGTACGGCAAATAAACACCTACTTTAAAACTTGAAATAATGAATAAGCAGCCTAATGTTATACTTTAAGGAGTACAAAAAAGACATACCAAGCTTAACGTTAATGAGAGAGGGGAAATAACAAAAATCAAAACAGATTTAATGAAAGAGTAGAAAAACAAAGAAAGTAGATCAGCAAAACTAGTAAGTTTTTCTTTTCAAAGCTAAAATTAATTCATTTTAGGTAGAAGAAAATGAGGCAGAAGGTTAGCATGTATGTGTGTTTTTTGATAGCCCTGTCTCAAAATAAAAAGATAAATAAAAAGCTAGATATTAGCTTTGTTTTGTTAAAAATACAAATGAAAAGATCTCTCAAATTTACTTTTTTTTTTTTTACAGAAAGTATACCAAATTGAAACAGTTATTTTGTAAGTTTTGATCTAAGATAAATAATATTATATAATAATTTTTTTCTATTAACATAAGATAAAATTTGAGGTTTTCTGCTATGTTTGTGATTCAATTTTAATCATTCAGTTAATAAACTTTTTCTCATATGTTTTAAAATAAAAAATCATTTTTCTTTGATAAAACAGAAAATTGGGATATTTAGATCCTCATGCCTAGATGTTAGGCTTTGATTGGTGACAATTAGTGAGAGAGATTTTGGACCCTGAGAGTAGTGTCCAATGCTAGAGCACAGTGTACGGTTTAGAGCGCTGCATTAAATTTTTGTATTGGGAACTTTGGTGAGCTTGACTGTTAAGGCCTATCTTCTGCTTCTAAATATTTCAAAAATTTTCATGTATGAAAATAGGGTTAGGTATTTTGCATCTCTTCAAATTAACTGTATTCAGTTTTTTGTTTGTTTGTTTGTTTTGACTGGGGATTGAACTCAGGACCTCGTACATACCAGGCAGGTACTTATACCACTGACCTATTTCCCCAGCCTATTTGTGAAGGCTTGATTCATTTTATCAGTCAGTAGTTTACAGCAGGAGGAGCTGTGTTTCCTTGGTGTTCACAGTTCTTTCCAGGGCAGAGAACCTTAGGTTGTCACAGCTGCTGTAAACTTCAGTCTGTCTGAAAGGGGTGGAATCTGTGGTCCTTATCAGCCAGGGCTGCTCATTGTAGAAGAGAAACATAAGGTTCCTGCAACTTAAAGAGAAAGGCTTGAAGTCGCTGCTGTAGCTGAGGCCTTACTTCTTCTTGGTATCATTTGCATGAGGCCCACTGAACTGACTCATTGCTTTGCAGTGTGATGGTTGCAGTGAGGGATGACAAACAAACAAACAAACAAACTGGAACATATGAAAAAGCCCTATCCACTTTTCATCAAACACGGCAAACTGGAACTCCTCTCAGGATGGAGCCTCTGCTGGCTCATACATATTCAGCCCTGGTAGCCCTGTCTGGTTTCAGTTACATACAGGCATCTGGGGTTCAAATATTACATGGAAAGTTCCATGAGCTAAACAAATCATACCACTGAAATTGCACACCATACTTAGTGTGATGAAATCCTGGGTAGTCTCACTCTGTCCCGGTCAGGACGTGAATCACCCGTGTTTCCAGTATCCATGCTGTAGAGCTCCCATCCCTTAGTTGCTCAGTAGCTGTTTTGGTTGTTGGACTGACTCCTGAGGCACTGTAGGGGCGTGTTCAAGTGGCTGACAGTGTACCTAATACGGTAATGGTTTTGCTTTATTATTAGTTACTGTTTTTTCTTGCTGTCTTTCTAAATTAAATTTCTTATTGTCATAAATATATAGGGAAAACACATTTGGTATAATGTTCCATAGCATTCAAAGTTTTAAGCATACACTGTGTCTTGGAGCATTTGCTTATAGAAAAAGGAGAGTTATTGTAGTTGTTGTTATAGTTCGCTCTGCCCTTATGTCCTTGATGCAATTGTTCAATGGCTATTCTCAATTGCTGTCCTTTAGAAAACAGAGAAAAACAAATGAGAGTAAAATGAGTCGCCCAATAAGCATAGCTCACTTTCCGGTAACTAGAAACGAGAAAACCCTCCCAGTCAGCTTTATGAGGAAGTCTGAACAAAGCCCCAAGAAGTCAGAGTACTTCACAGAGAAGAGTGTCACAAGTACTTGAGGTGGTTACGCTCTGTAGAGAAAAGGTTAGTAGGGCACAGTGGCATACTGTGTAAACCCAGCATGCAGGGAGGCTGAAGCAGGAGGATCACAAGTGTTTGTCTTGGCTGGGCAAATTAAGGAGACCCCGACTCAAAATAAGAAATGAGATAGAGATGTAGCACAGTGGTAGAATGTCTCTGGATTTAGTTCTTCAGTACCAAAGGAGCAGAAGGTTGGGGAGATAGCTCCATGGTCTAACAGCCTGCCTAGCAAGTACAAGGACCTGGGTTTAATCCCTAGTACCTCATGCCATGCTGGCCCTGGAACCTGGGTGCACCGTGCTAGCCACTGAAACTGGGCGCGGTGGCTTACATCTATAATCTCAGCATTGAGGAGGTGGAGACAGGAGGAACACTATGAGTCTAAGCTGTGTAGTGAGACCCTCTGCCAAGCAAACAAACAAATACATACATAAATAAATGGTTTTTAAAATTCTAAAAGATAACAGATGAAGGAAGAAGAAGAAGAACAAGGAGGAGGAGGAGGTGTGAGGAGGGATTAAAGTTACCATGTTAATGTGGAAAAAGAGAGTAAACATAAATATCAACGTTCCTTAAAGGGGTATGACATAATTTTTGCAAACCTCTATGGTATCAGCTTTTGAAGAAAATTCAGTATCTTTCGATGAATAAAAGAAACGGGGGCTGAAGTCTCTATACTTATATTGAACAACCTTCCCACCACTGAGACTAAACTACCTGACACTCAGTACTTAGAGGAAGGGAAGGTTAATTAGGCTCATGATTTCCGAGGTTTCCGTGCATGGTTGGCTAGCTCCATGAAGGAAGGGGCGCCACAGAGAGAGGGTGTGTGGAGCACGGCTGCTTCCTTCCCAGTGCTCAGGAACAGAGTCAGAGTGAGCTGTGCTCTGTGAAGGGGGGCCCCAGGAGCCTCCTCCTTCTCCCCATAGTTCTACGGCCTGTTCAGCTACAAAGATGAGTGGATTAATTTGCAGATGAGCTCAGCACCCCCATGCTACAGTCACCCTTCCCAGATGCTCTTAATTCAGCCAAGTTGACAACTAAGCTTAACGGTCATCGCCACCATCCATAATCAACCACTTAAAAGTTTGAAAAGCAGTTGTTAAACTAATAAAACTAATTAAAAGTCAACAAGTAGAAAACAAAGCCATTTTCTCACTTTAATATTAGAAAATATAAGTATGCTGTAGTAAGGGTTAGAGTCAGAATGTATGGGGCTCTGAGTCTTTGGACATAGAAGTCAGCAAAACTTGTATCTGAATTTCTGCTCTGCCTATCGTTTTCAAATGATCGTTCCTATTTTTTTCTTTAAACTGTTTTGCACATTCAAAAAGCCTCAGGTAGTTTTGTTCGGTGTCCTGATACAGGGAAGCAGAGCCAGTAGCTGGCTTGCCCCGCTGCAGTTCTCAGCGACCTAGAGTCCACCCTCGTCCACGCCTTTCCACCGCGGCCCACGTCATGTTCTACCATGTTTCCCCCTCAATAGCCCTCATCCACTCACATTTTTCCACTCCCTCCTTTTCCTGCCAGCTTAGTTCAAGGCATTATTTCCTGGCTAACTGACATGGGCAGAGTCCTAACTGGCCTCTTCCTTAGTGAAATGGCCCTCCGCCCTTCCAAAGGCAAGCCGTGGCTTTCTTGTGAGGGAGTCTGGGCTTTTGGACATGACACTGTTACTTTTGAAGCCTCTTCTTCCAGTCCTTCTGGCCTGTGCATTACTATTCTGAGTAATGTAATATCATAATTGCTTACTTCTTAGGCATTTATACAAGATGTCCCCACTTTTTAGAATGTTGTACAAATAGACCATGCCAGGTTCTCTCTCAGACACTGTCTTCATTTAGGAATCCTTCTCAGATACCTTTGGACTTTTTTCAATGCCCCTTCCAGCTATTTCCACGTTATTCCACATTTTCTCCTAAAGCATTGCTTCTTTTTTTTTCCCCCTTCCAATTGATGACTTAATTGATGTCATCTCCCTTAATTAAAACATTTGTATTTTTTTTTCCACCAGAAATCAACTCAGGGCTTTGTATTTGCTAAGTCAGCACTTGTGCCCCTGAGCTGTATCCCTGGCTCTTGTATTGTTTATTGAACAAGATGTCATGGCCTACAATTCTCCCATTACTCAGCCCACGCTAATTATAACCACTTCCTTTCTGTTCCTTCACCACTGAACTCTTTCCTGGCAGTGACTTTGCATTTACTTTTCCTTCCCATTGTCAGGATTCCCCCTCCAGCCCAAAGCTCCCGTTCACTATTCTGTTCTACATAGAATAGTGTAGGGTAAGTTCTCCAGGTACGCTATGACCTCCTAAGCTTGCTTTTTTGCTCCACCATACTTACCATACAGGAGGGCAGAGATGATACTTCTGCCTTTCAACATCTTTTATTTCTTTTAAATCCCAGAAGGGTCTAGAGATGTTTTACTTCTAATTAGAAGAAAAGTAACTAGTTTACTTTAAATTTGTGTACACATTTCCATGTATTTTCTTACTCAACTTTTAATGTATACTAGTTCCTTATCTAAAATTCAAACCTGTGCCATGCTGGCCCTGCCCCTGGGGCGTACTGAGAGGGTGACTGAGACTGGGTGTGGTGGTGCGCATCCATAATCCCAGCACTTGGGAGGCAGTAAACAGGAGAATTGCTACGAGTCCGATCTGCATAGCGAGACCCTGTAGATCCTAAATTAAATTCCAACTTGTTAATTGAGGAAACAATAAAATCTTTGATTGCACTGTTTGAGGCATTGGTGATACACTAACTGAAATTATTTTTCTTTATGGCCATATCTTGTCTAGAAAGCGGGAGACTGGAGGAAGGACAGTGAGAAACAAAAACAAGAAAACTCCTTCATGGAGTATTAGGTGACGCTGAACACCATAATGACAGATCAGGACGATGCAATCTAGCATCACAAGGCGGACATGAAATAGCCAGGTCATAGAAGGGCTCCCTCTGAGGAAGAGACGGAAAGATGCGTGCCTCAGAAAAGAGCAGGCTGAGCCGGGCGAAAAACAGGAGCAGAAGGATATGGACTATCGGAGAGGGCAAGGCAACTGGAGCAGAGCGAGGGACCAACAGGGTGACAGGGAGATGGTGAGAGAAAAAACCCCAGGACAGATGCTGGGGCTTCTAGATTGTGGAAAGGACATAGATATTTTCCCTGACTTAATGGAAAATAAGTGGGAACTTATTGGAAGCTTTTGAGTATTGGAGTGACATAGATTAATACTGCAGTGTCTTGTGGAGCACAGAGCGGATAGATGTTGAGGTAAAGAGACTCCTCATAAGATGTAGCAATGTAGCTCTCCCTCTCCCTCTCCCTCTCCCTCTTCCTCCCCCTCTCCCTCGCTTTTCCCCTTCCATTCCCATCTGCCACTCCCTTCTCCCTCTCTGAGGGAATCTGTATCTAGGGTTTTGCCCACAGAAGCTGTTACGGCTTATGTCTAGTTGTCCCCCCAAAGCCTCATGGAGTCATTGGGCAGGGACTTCTAGAGTTTGAGACTTGATCCTTGATCCCTGGGAGTATGGGTTTTAGTACCGATGGGATTATGGGTGGAAGTACTTCTGGGATTATGGGTGTAGCCTATGGCAGGAGCTAAGGTGGAGAGCCTGAATGTAATATAAAGAGAGACAGAGAGACAGACTGGAGCTCGAGCTGGTGCTGCTGCTCTGCTGCCCTGATTGATTGGCTGCCTCTGCCACCATTTTGCTGCTGTTCTGCCGCCATGAACTGGATGCTCTCCACCCTGCTCCACTCAGCTTGGGCCAGCCGAATATGGACTGAAACCTCTATGAACTGTGAGCTAAATAAACCTTTCCTTCCTTCATTTTGAGTGTTGGGTATTTGTCCCAGCAACGAGCAAAAAGTAACTAATACAGAAGCAAAACCAGTCTGGACTCAGGCTGTATGCTGAAGGTGAATCCTATTCATATGGTTTCTAGGAAAAATTGATTGTGGTGAAGCGTGAATACTGCAGGAAAAACGGGGAGGGAAAGAGGGTATCAAAGTTTGGGCCCTGAGGAGAAACTAAATATATGAATTCGATTTTCCTTTTAAAAATGAAGAGTACTTTGAGAGAGGCTTGAGGGTTTTCTTGGGATGGGTCAGAACAGACTTTAGAATTTGGGTTTGAAAATGCTGAGTTTGAGATGCATGTCATACATGAGGGCATGAACTACACTTTTAGAAGTAAAATCTATGAGTACATAGTTGATACAGAAGGTTAGAGTTTTGCCCTTATGGTCGCTCTATGTAAATGGTGCCTAAAACCTTGGAATGAAGGTTTGTGGTGGGTGTGATAATCTAGGAACAAAGAAAAGCTTAAGACAAAGGAGAGGGCTGCTCTGATATCTGAATTTAGAAAAGTGAAGAGGAACTGCTAAGAATCACAACAAAGAGGAACCATTTGGTGGGGAGGAAGTTGGCCAAGCAAGGCACCTTGTGGATCAAACAAAAAGAAAGGTACTGTGACAGGCAGAGAGGAAAACTCCCTGTCTCCAGAGCCTACTACGCCAAACACCGAGTGATTCTTCAGCAATGTGGAAATCCTTGTCAGATTCTTGGCAAAAAAAAAAAAAAACCATGATAATTAAAAGCCTGACTAAGGGTGTGTTCAACAATAATGAGACTAGAAATGAAATCAGGAGATACAGATACTTCTTTCAAGGGAAAAAAGTTGGAAAAGAGTAAGATGAAGATTCTGTGATATATTCAACTTCTACCTTGTTCAATTGAGTGGAGACATTGTAAGGCCTACTTAGGAATAGTTAATTCTTCTCATTTCTAAATAGTGTCTGCATACATAAAATCATAGCCAGCCCACGGTACTGAATGTATACATAACCCATATTTTTTTCTGGCATATTGCTTTTGAAGTCCTGGGGGTTGTACCCAGGGAGTCTATACTGTGTGAGCAATATCCTTGGTCCCTTTTTAAAATTTTGAAATTTAAAGAAGTGTCTTGTTGAATTGAAACTGGGCTTGAACTTGTGTTCTTCCTGCCTCAGCCTCTAAGAGTATTCTGTCAGACCTTATGTCTGTACTTGCCAGTCCATTCCTGTTTTGTCTTACATGGAAAATAGCAACAATATCCACAGAAAACAAGGTAATACAGAACGTAAGGCTATATTCAGAAGGGTCACTTACTACAGGGGCAAGGGTGTCTCTAGCCTCCTCCCTGAAAAGTGATGAGCTAGACAAAGTTGGTTGATCAAATCTTTTGTATCTTGTTAGCATTTCAAACATCTTAAAATTCATTTTAATGAGGAAAAAGATAAAATAGTAATGAAATAGTTTCAAACCAGGTTAGTAGGCCTGTTATAATAATACATTGCATATTGGCTTTGTAGTAGTTATTCAGAGGATAAGATGCAGATATGATATTTTGTCTACATATTAGTACAAAATTAGTACAAAAATTCCTTTTCATTGAATTAAGAGAAAGTAGCTGTATATCTATCATAACTATTTTGTGGATAGATAGATAGATAGATAGATAGATAGATAGATAGATAGATAGGTTTTTTTTTTTTTTTTTTTTCACAATGAAAGGGTCTTTTATACATTTGCAAAGTTAGTAACATGTGACACAAGGTTGCCTAATGCTAATAGGGCCTGCTAGCAGTGCCTCCTAGCAGGGCCTCCTAACAGGGCCTCCTAACTGAGCACCTATCAGCACTGCCTAACAGGGCCACCTATCAGCAGTTCCTATCAGTGAATTAATCCACTGATGAGTATTGAGCCCAGTGATCCAATTGTTTTCTTAATCCAGTCAAACAAACAAGTAAAATTAATTGGCGCTTTCCAAAGAAGGCATAGCCCTTACTAAAGGCAGTGTAAGTTTATTATTTCATGAATTCTGTACAATTCCTGATTTTTGTTTTATTTTTACTATCATTCCCCCTTTTCTTACCTACCCATTATGAAAATTCAAGGAGACATATATGATCTTTCTTCATTCTCTTATTTCTTCTGTTAGATGCCTCACTTTCAAACATTGAAGGATTTATTTTGATATTTGTTGAATCATCAGACTCATAAACATATGATAACATTAATTTTATTTATCTGTTTTTAAATGGGATGAGCTTCATGGACTCAACACCATAGAAATTAGGGAAACTTGCCATTTTACCATTTCAAACTCCCACCCTTTCCTTTCCTCTATTATCTAATAACACTATAATTTCTTTGCCTTTGTTCAATTTTCTATAACCCTCTCCATGATTATTTTGATCTTGACAGAAGTTGTCTCCCTCAAAATTCCAATCTATCTGAAAAGGCATTAATTTTCATTGTTTTCTTGTTGATACCTCTTTTAAAACTGTGTTCTGCTGCTTTGATCTGAGTTTTGGTTTTAAACTGGGATCTGGGTGACTCTCCTTAGACGCACTGCAGCTTCCTTTTAGTCCAAAGAGAAGTATATTCTTTCCTGTTTTTTCTTTCTTTCTTTCTTTTTTCTATGCAACATTAATAGGGAGGTGGGTCATGCCCACACACTGCACTCTATAGAATGATTGTGAGGACAATATGCAATATGTCAACTTTCAAAGAAAATAAGGGGGAAAAGAAAAAAAAAAAGTAATGTGGATTTAGAAAGGTTAATGTTTAGTTGTTTGATCAATCTTATATACCTATATGTATTAATCTAAACTGATCCGATGATGAAAATATGTAATATAACCATTGTTAAATTTAAACAATAAAAGAATTGAA
>PVJA010000678.1:0-156216 GCA_004027025.1 Myocastor coypus
AGCAGGGTGGAGAGCATCCAGTTCATGGAGGCAGAACAGCAGCAAAATGGCAGCAGAGGCAGCCAGTCAATCAGGGCAGCAGAGCAGCAGCAACAGCTAGAGCTCCAGTCTGTCTCTCTGTCTCTCTTTATATTACATTCAGGCTCTCCGCCTTAGCTCCCGCCCTAGGCTACACCCATGATCCCAGAAGTACTTCCACCCATAATCCCATCAGTACTAAAACCCATAATCCCAGGGATCAAGGATCAAGTCTCAAACTCTAGAAGTCCCGGCCCAGTGACTCCATGAGGCTTTGGGGGGACAACTAGACATAAACCATAACACGGTCTTTTCTACAGTGGAGTATTCCTCAGCGATAAAGGAGAAACTGCAGTCTTTCGCAGGTAAATGGGTGCTAGCTGAGACGATAGTCACAAGTGAAATCAATCAGAATGACACGTGTAAACTCCATATTATCTCCATATTGTGAGAAGCTGAAAGAATAAGATCCAAAAATGTACCACTGTAAAATGGGAATAAATTTCAAAGGGAAAGAAAGGCTTGGGTGGTGAGTGGAGAAAAGCAGGAAGGGAAAATGTTAAGACAGATCAGATAGCGAGACTACTAATTGATCTTAGTTCACTGAAAAGAGAAGCTTGTGCTAACATTGTTCGGACAATTAAATGCTGATACTTTGTACTCTGTGTAACTAATTTAAAAATAATTAATATATTCATCACTGTTACCTTCTTACCTTGTTTTGAACTTTTTTATTTTTTTCTCTTTAGTATAAAATTTTTAAAAATTCCACAAACAAATACGCTTAGTCCCTTGTCATTGATTAACTTCAAGATCTGGAAGTGGAAGGGTGAGGGTCTCTGCCACGTGGAGTGTCACCCAACTTATAGACTCAAACTCATAAACAAAGAGGAAAGTCCGAAGGCAGCATGATTGGGGTGGATATTGCCGCAGGTCTCGGGCACACCATATACATTCATCTAAGAAGAATTAACAAAATCAAGAATAATTCATGTATCTCAGAATTCAAGTTGGACTAGTTGAATGTTGGAGTGGGTAGTTCTATATGCTAATAATCAGCATAGCAGAATTAAATATTTTGGCTATTTGCACATCAGAATACAGGTACATCAGTGGTTGACACAAAATATCTATATAAATCAATGTCAGAAGCAATTTAGTAGTTTTTTTTGGGGGGAGAGAGTCATTTCATGTAGCAACTGCACTCTTTCTACAGAAGCTCAGTAAATAAAATAAAACGTAGGCAGGTGGAAATGAGTGGATGTTTTCCTTTGAGTGGGCAAAAATAGGGCAGATGGAATATCACCTAAGATTTATTAATTATTATGCACTCAAGTATAGATCAAGTGCACTGTATATATTTTTTATTAATGCCCTACAATAATTCTTTGATGGTAGCTACTATTTTCAAGGTTAGCTATTTTTGAGGGTAGCTATTATTTTCATCTTACAGTGGAGGACATACAAGTTCAATTTCCAAGATGACAGAGGTGCTCAGTAGAAGTGCCAGTGATCAAACTCTGGTTTCTCAGGTTTCAAAAATGTGTGTACTCAGGCTATCTTGAGCTAAAAATCTTTGCCCATTAAACCAAGCAATGGAGTTAAGAGACGATCTACAGAGTGGGAACTAGGAGTGATAAAGGGTTAATAGCTAAAAACCACGATGGAGCAAATAACTACAAACAAGCAAACAAAACAGAAAACTATGAAAATTAGTATAAAAAGTAAGCGGAAGATGGGAATAATCTCTAAAGAGGCAAGAGTAGCCAATAGATACATGAAAAATGGTCAAAATTACGTAATCATCAAGGAAATGCACAAAACCACAAAGACAGCTTGTCCCGCCCCAGTTGGACAAGCAACTACAGGCAAGTGTTCAGAAGGAAGCGGTGAAAAGAAGCCTTGCCCACTGTGGCAGAGACGTAGCTGACAATCATTATGGAAAGCAGTGTAAGACTTCCTCATGAAAGCCAGAGCCACCATGCGATGCAGCAAGTCTACTACAGGATGTCTGTCCAAAGTAACAAAATCAGTATGTGGAACAGCAGTCTGGATTCCCATGTTTATGGTAGCGCCATTCATGATAGCCCACAGATTAAAGAAATCAAAATGTTCATTAGTGATGAAGAGATAAAGGAGATACGAGTCAGCTATGAAAAGAATGGAATCTCGTGATCTGTGATGACACAGAGGAACCTGGAAGGCATTATTTATGTGACAAAAGTCGGAAACAGAACAATCAATACTACATCATCTCATTCAGAAGTGGAATGTAAAATGTTGATGTCATCAAAGTTGAGAGTAGAACAGTAGTTATCAAAGATTTATGGTCAATGGAAAAATTTTTGATCAGTGGTCAAATATTATGCTAAGGAATTGGCAGGCTTTATTACATCAACACAATCAAGGAGAGCGATCATATATTCTCAATGATTATTAAATGAAGCAAATGATAAGATTCAGCAACAAGTCTAAGTAGCCTATAGGAGCAGAAGGGCTAGTCTTAAGAAATAATATGCAAGAGATGATAACTTGGGTTATTTATAAAAAATTCTGTTCCATTGAAAGGTAATTACAGCCGGGCGTGGTGGCGCACACCTGTAATCCCAGCAGTCAGGAGGCTGAAGCAGGAGGATTGATGTGAGTTCGAGACCATCCTGGGCTACAAAAGTGAGCTCAAGGCCAGCCTGAACTGCATAGGGAGACCCTGTCTCAAAAAGAAAAAAAAAAAAAAAAGAAAGGTAATTACAGTCAGCAATACTGTTTAGTTCCATGTAGCTAAAAGAGAAGACTCTGAATGTTGTCACCATAGACATACCAAACAATAAGGGTTGAAAGTGCAGGATGTGCTACTCCCCCTGAGTGGATCATTACACTATACATACATGCATCAGAGTATCTTATTATGACCCACAATTACATACAACTATCATGTGTGAATCAAAAATGAAAAGTTCTTTTAATATGGGATAATAAATATGACACAGTAAATCATTGCGACCATTTTATTTAATAGGTTTTTAAAGCTCAAAAAATGTACATAAGTAAAATAAAAATACGTTTTCCAGATGAGCCTCCTCATGTTAATCTTATGTATTTATGTGAAATATTAGGATTTACATCATGTTAACACAATTATTTTGTCTTTCACACAAACTCCATCACACTGTATTATCCTATCATCCTCCTAAAGCCTCACAAGAAGAAATATGAGAAAACCTTTGGCTAGAAAGTGTTGCTATTGTTCTTGATTTTCATTTTTCATATCTGTACCTTAAAGCCTTGCCACTTAGCCATGGGATGGAGAATGAATATAGGTAATGGAAATAGCCCAGGCTACTTTTATGTATGCTTCAATGAAGGGCCTGTGTTGAAAGTTTCTTATAATCAGACCTGAAGGATTCAATACAAGTATCTACCAAATGGAAAATAGCTGGGCATTTTGGACCTTAATAGTGATGTGTATTGTGCATTTGGGAACAAGTTAAAATCTAAAGTCAGCTATCTGTTAAGGTACATACTGGTGACAAATACATTGTATTCTAGGGCTAGAAGGATGCTGCCATATTAAGAATTCTATTACTGGGCTTTATTACATCAGCACAATCAAGGAAAGCAATCAGATATACTCAACAATTCTTAAATGAAGCAAGTGATAGGATTCAACAATAAATCTGAAGAGCTCATAGGGCCAGAAGGACTATTTTTAAGAAATAATATATAAGAGGAGATAACTTTTGGTTATTTATAAAAAGTTCTTATGAAAATAATTGTATAAAAATTTTCTATGAAAAATGTATACTCTAAAAATTGTCTTAGAGAGAAATTGCATTTTATTTATTTATTTATTTATTTATTTATTTATTTTTTTGCCTTTTTTTTGAGACAGGGTCTCGGTATGCAGTTGAGGCTGGCCTTGAGTTCACTTTTGTAGCCCAGGCTGGTCTTGAACTTGCACCAATCCTCCTGCCTCAGCCTCCCGGGTGCTGGGATTACAGCCGTGAGCCACCACGCCCGGCTAGAAATTGCATTTTATAAGGCAGAGGTTTAATACAGTGGACTGTTTAAAATTGAAAACCAGGAGCTAATTTTTTGGCAGAGTAGATCAAAGGTGTGGAGAAGTCATTCACAAAGCAGAAATTCAGCTATACTAAGATGCTCCAGCTCGCTAGATGATAAAGAAATCCAGTAAGATTAATAGTTTTTGACGGGACCAAATTAAAACAAGGCAAATTGAAGTGTCACCTGCTATTGCTGGCTGGAACATGAGCAAAATTACTGCCAAACATTGCTGGAAGAAATATGAATTTTGGAGAGTTTTATATGGCAATTTAGCAATATCTATTTAAATTATGCACACATATACATATTTGTACTTTTTACTCTGGACTTCATCAGAGAAATTAAGCTCATTGAAATAAAATAGCTAGTAAATAAATAAGCATGCTTATTTTAGCATTGTATGTCATTAAAAAATCTGGGAAAGTAATATAAACCAATAGAAAACTAATACTGTCCATTAATATCAGGGCATATTATGTATTAGAACTACGATAATTGGTTTCAAGGGGTTTTCATATATTCTTCATAATGCCATTTCTGTAATAACAAGTATTATCAGTATTATTTATTGAGAACTTAGTTATCTACATGACTTGACTCTAGAGAATTGCTTAGTGAGACAAAGAGATGAATTATCAGGATTTGAAAGACAAAAGATGTACATAACAAAACCAGATAAAATGTAATGGATCACGGACATCCTTAAAAAGTGAGTTAGGGACCGGCGGAATGGCTCAGTGGTCTAAAGCGCCTGCTTGGGAAAGCTTGGGCGGCTTCAGGGACCATGGTTCGATCCCCGGGCACCACATGCTGTGCCAGCCCTGCCCTCGGGAAGGGCTGAGCCGGCCATAAAAATGAGCGAATAAACAAATAAAGGTTCTGAAATAATAAATAAATCTTTAAAAAAAAAAAGTGAGTTAAACAGTGATTAAAGCAGTACTGTGTTTACCCTGTTAGTAAGGCGGACAGCACCTTTCCGTGTTTCAGAAGAGCTATTTCTCATGTGTGCGCTTCTCTACGTCTCATTGAGTGTCCGGCCTTACTCTGTGCCGGAGCTCCTGTCCTTTGGAGTGGGCCTAGTAGGCCTGTCTTCCCCCTCCCCTTCATCTGCCAGGAGCACAAGTGCAAGATCCTCTCCTTGCTGGCCTACCCCGGGCTGTCCATAGTGTGTGCCTCCTTGGCAGCCTGATGTTAGGTCCTCTGTAATGAGACGACGGCACAGACTTCCCAGGCTGCCCCCTGAAACCCAGCAGGCTCTGCATACCTCTTCATACCTCCACACACTATTGCTCTACACTACGTCAGCCACATGGCTTTTCCTAGGAGACTGGCAGCTCCTTCCTATGAAACTCCCTGCTCCTATTCTCTGCATAATTAGCATGCTTTCCTTCTTTGAGGTTTCACTCCTGCCTCCCACCCCCACGGCAGGATACAAGAGGAGTCTGGCCTTTCCTCCAGGGGGCCTCAATGTCTGCCTTTTGTTCTTCAACCAATCTGTTAGTGTAGCTCTTATTTCATTTAAGTTGGAAAAGGTTCTCATGTCGTCACACGATCTCCCTCACCATATGGCTCCATGTGCTAAGTTCTTCAGATTCTGGTCCTTTGGATTCCCGAAATGCCATTCATTCTTCTGAACAAAGAAGTTCTCTTCCAAGCAGAAATCTTACTTTGAAAATATCACTTTGCTTTGTGTTTTAAAACCTCCTTCATGAAGTGAGCTTGTCTTTTATGTTCTTGGATTTTCTTTTTCTGTTTCACAGAACAGTATATATGGGATGTTGCAAAATGAGGCACCTCATTTTTAATAGAGCTGTGTTTATTAAATAGCTGTATGTTCATTTTTTGCAGTTTTAGAGGGAAGGGATTATTTAAAAATCTCAAGCATAGAATATTTTTTAGCTACTTCTACTTGTTGTTCCTTATTTCAAAATTGCCAAGCATTAGCAATAGGGTAGTTTATTTTGAGTTGCCTTTCAGAAGCCATTCCTGTTGCTTACACAACACTCGCGAGCTCAGAACAGGTGCGAGACCTGGGATGCACACTTTAATATTTCAACAGAGTAGCCAGCCCCATCCTCAGCCACCGCATGTGGGTATATGACACATAAATAAAACAGCCACAATATCCAGGCTTCATGAAATCAATTCCAACAGTTACAGTAATTTCTAGGAGTTTCCCTTGCACACTCCACGTGACTTGCTGATACATCAGCTAAGGCTGAGGCATAAAAGCCCTTACTGCCGCCCTCCTCCATCTAGCCCTCCCCTACCATTACAGTGATGCCAGCTGCTATCACTCTGAAGCCCAGGATCTGGTGAAGGTGTTCTTGGCTGCTGGTGCCAACAGTGTCATCTCACCTGTGCCGTGGTGACTGTCCATGAGCTGAGTCACCTTGCTGAGACTCTTCTCCTGCCCTGTGCACCTCGGTCACCTTGAACTTGAGGCCTCATGTCCTGCACTGTCAGCATCCCAGAATGTAACAGGCAGTGGAAGCTCAAAGCAAAGGTGCAGGCACCTCGCAGTGTCTCCCAATGCCCCACAAGTCTTAGCTGCTTTCCCATTGCTGAGACAAAATATCTGACACTTCCAAAATTAAAGGAAGAAAGGTTTTATTTAGCTCACAGTGTGTAGAAGTTGCAGTTCTTGTTGGCTGGCCCCAAGGTGGGGTTGTATATGACAGGGGGGCAACTGCTGATGGCAGAGGAAGATAGCAAAAGCAACAAGGGCAGAAAGGGAGAAATAAGCTGCTTGTTTGCTCTTTTACCTTATCCAGACTGCTGGGATTAGGGGCGAGTCGGCCCAATCAGTGGACTGACCTAACAACTGCCCGCTCTTAGTCCCAGCTTTGCACCGTGTGTCAATCACAAACTCTACATTCAGCTGATTGCGAAAAAAGCCCCATCTAAAGGTGTCTGAGGCTTTTGGGTAACATCCAGACAAACCGTAATGTCTTCCAAGTGTTTCAAGTTATTGAACTGTGACTACATGTTCCGTGCATTCTTCTCTTAGGGATCTCCCCTCAGCCACCAAAAGTTTATTAAATTTTTGCAAAGAGGTCCACTGTGGATTTGCTTTGCCAGTTTTCTGAACATACTTGTTTCTGAAATCTCGAGGCATGCAAGGCTTAGGTTAAATCTTGCACCTTTGCTCTATGTTAGAATAAAGTAGATCTACTTAAATATTTCCTTGTTTGTCATCTAGAGTTACACTTTTCCTTAGTATTAATTGGAATCATCTTCCAGAGGTAGGACCATGGTACCATGTTAGGTAGTACTTTCACTTTTTAGTAAATCATTATGAATAGTAGTGTGATTACAATTTTTTGCACTTTATTTGTTTCCAGGTTAAGAAGTAGCGACCCAAAACGTCTCAACTAACAATCCTGACTCTAGACAAATAGAATTTAACAAATGTTCTGTACCTTACATGTATATTTTTATTTTGTAAATACAGTCTGTTTTCTTTCCACATTGTTTCACAATGATTGATTTTGAAGTTTTCACAGCAAACAGCCAATAATGTAGAATAATATATATAATATATAAGCCAACCTTGAGTTGGCTAGGGAATTTGAATAACAAATAATAAAATAGACGAGTGGATATAAATGTCTGTAGCTAGTTTAAAAAAACAGCAGAAAGGAAAGTAATTTTTTAACTGTTGAGAAAAACTAATATCTAATTTCTAAAATTATGGTCTATAAATATCTATTTTCCTTGAATGTTTTCAGAAGTTGAACTTATTTCTTTAAATTATTTGAGATGTGAAAAATTATGTAACTTGTAATTATTTCTTAGTTGTCTATATTGGAAATCATTTTCTAATGTATATTTTAATTTAGAAATATGACAGTCTCTATTATTATTTTTAAATAAATACTGTTTTCTGCTGCTAATATGAATACAGTAAAAATTCTAAAGCTAATAATAATTCTGGTATTGACACATTTTAAAGCAATGTAATTTTATATTGTATTCATATTTTAGTATTTTTATGACTTACTCTGCATATAACTTTTTTAATTTTTAAAGAATACAAAATACTGATTAAAAAACCCAGTAGAAACAGTACGAGATTCCACAAAATAAAGTATAGGAATTCAACTGTGGTTGCTGTATTGCATGATGCTATCTTCAAATTAGTTGCTGAGGTTACCAGATATAAATGTGTAAGATTCATTTAAAGAAAAAAGTAAAACAATAACAAAGAAGTTATAAGAAATTCAAAAGAGGAAAAAAATCAGAGTAAAAAATTTTAAACATTACCTGCTTTATTCAGAAGACCAGCAAAAATCAACAATACAATTGTCCATACTATTCTGCATATATATCTATATTTTCCCTTCTTTCATTTGTCCTTTCCATCATCCCAGTTTTTTCTTCCCACTGAATAATTTCTTTTCCTTTCACAACACTTGTTGTACCTTTTTAGATTTTCATTACTGTTTCTGATTATCACACTAGTGAGATATTACAAGATTTGCACATGTGGATCTGACTTATTTCACTTGCCGGTATAGTCTCTAGCCGCATCCATTTGTCTATAAAAGCCTCAAATTTATCTTTTTTATGGCTAAGGAATACTCCACAGTGTAAAAATATCATATTTTTTTTATCATTCCTTACCTGATGGGCATTTAGGCTATTTCCAAGATTTATCTATAGCAAATTGTGCTGCTATACACATGGGTGCACATATATCGCTGTGGTATGATGATTTCAATTCTTTGGGAAAAATACTTAGGAGGGGAATAGCTGGCTTGAGCAATCTCCATAGTAATTTTCATAATAATTTACCAGCCGACACTCCCACCAACTGCAAAGAAGGGTTCCTTTTTTCCCACAGACTCTCTAGTATTTATTATTGGCAGACTTCTTGATGATAGACATTCTTTCTGGTGTAAGAAGATGATAGACATTCTTTCTCTTAGTGTTGTTTTAATTTGCATACACTGAATGAACAATGATGTTGAACATCTTTCATTTATTTATTTACCATTAGTATCTCTTTATTTGTGAAATACATATTCATCTCAGATGCCCATTTAGGATTGGGTCTTTGAATTTTGGAGGCCTGATTTCATGTAATTCTTTACATGCTCTAGATAAGGGTCCTTTGTCTGACAGACAGTCTGCTCTAATTGTCTCCCACTTTGTGGTTTGTTTGTTTGTTTGTTTTTACTCTGTTGGTGATTTCTTTTGATGTGCTGAAACTTTTCCAAAAGATGAGCTCCCAACTGTTGATTGTTTGAGGTATTTCCATGAAGTTAGATTTTTTATTCATGAAATTTTTACCTACTCTTATGTCCTCAAAGTTTCTACCTACTTTCTCTTCCAGAAAATTTAATGTTTCAGCTTTAATATTTAAATCTTTGATCCATTTTGTCTGTAATTTTGCACACGGTGATAGGCATTGATCTACTTTAAGCACTCAGGCTGTGGAAAGAAAGCCAGTATTTCCAGTACCATTTATTAAAGCAGCTATCTTTCTTCCAATGAGTATGTTTGGTCCCTTTGTCAAAGATAAGGTGGCTGAGTGTGCTTGTAGTTGTGTCTACATCTTGTAATCGGCTCTATTGATCCTTAGGTCTGTTTTTATGTTACTTCCATGGTTATTTATCACAGTAGCTTTGTAGTATAAATTCAAGTCAGTGGTTGAGATTCCTCCTGCCTTTTCTGTGCTACCCAGGATTGCTTTTACTATTCTAGGTCTCTTCTGTTTCCAGATGAATTTTATTTTTATTTATTTATTTATTTACTTACTTACTTATTTATTTTTGTCTTTTTGAGACAGGATCTTGCTATGCAGTTCAGGCTGGCCTTGAGCTCACGTTTGTAGCCCAAGCTGGTCTCAAACTCACATTGATCCTCCTGCCTCAGCCTCCTGAGTGCTGGGATTACAGGCATGTGCCACCACGCCCGGCTTCCAGATGAATTTTAGAATGTCTTTTTCTATATATGTGAAACATGCTAAAGGTATTTTAATTTGCATTGCATTGAATCTGCACAACAATTTTGGAAGTATGGTCATTTTCACAATGTTGTTTCTGGCTATCCAGGAGGAAGGAATATCTTTCTATGTTTTGAAATTCTCTTTGGTCTGTTTTTCGTAGTGCAGCTTCTGCTGTATAAAAGTTTTACTTCCTTTTTGAGATTTATTCCTATGTATTTCATTTTTGGGGTGTTATTGTGAAAGACATTGTGTATAGACGTGCTATTGATTTCTAAGTGTTAACTTTGTATCCTGCTATGCTACTAACTTTGGTTATTTAATCTACATGTCCTTTAGCAGAGTTTTGGGGCTCTTCTATCTACAGTATCATGCCATCTATAAATAATGATAATTTCACTTCTTTTTAGTCCATATTGCTTTTATGTATTTCTCTTTTCTAATTGCTCTGGTTAATATTTCCGGAACTATATTGAACTGGAGTAGTGTCAATGGGCATCCTTGTCCTGTGCTTAAATTTAAAGTAGAGACTTTAAATCTTTGTCCATTAGGCATAATGTTGGATGTTGGTTTGTTATAGATGGCTCTTATCAGATTAAGATAAAGATCATCTATTCTACTTTCTGTAGTGCTTTTATCATGAATGAATACTGGACTTTTTCAAAAGCTTTGTATGCATTTGTTAAGATGATCACGTGATTCTTGTCTTTGGCTCTATTGATGTGATATATTACATTTATGATTTTGCATATACTAAACCATTCTTTCATTCCTGGAATGAATCCCAGCACCATGATGTATAATGTTCCTGATGATTTGCTGCATTCTTTTTGCTGCTATTTTATTGAGGATTTTTGCATCTATGTTCATTAGGGAGATTGGCCTATATTTCTCTTTTTTAGTTGGGTCCTTTTCTAATTTTTATATTGGAGTAATACTTACCTTCCTGAATGAGTTTGGAAGAGGTGCTTTCCATTCAGTTTTACTGAAGAATTTGAGAAGCACTGGCATTAGGTCCTCTCTAAGTGTCTTGTAGAATTCAGCTGTTAATCTATCAGGACCTGGTATTTTCTGTCTTTCTTTTCTTCTTTCTTTCTTTCTCTCTTTCTTTCTTTCTTTCTTTCTTTCTTTCTTGCTTGCTTGCTTGCTTGCTTGCTTGCTTGCTTGCTATATTTTCAGTTTTATTAGCTGATATTTTATTACTCAGAATTTTCTTTTTGTTCCTCATTGCATGGTTTTGATTTTTTCCCCTTTATTTAATGAAGTTGGCTAAGGGTTGGTCAGTTCTATTTATTCTTTCAATGGGCCAACTCTTTGACTCATTAATTCTTTGTACTGTTTTCTTTATTTCTATTGTATTTATCTCTGCTCTGATGTTTACAATTTCCTGCCTTCTTTGGGCTTTGGACTTGCTCTTCTTTTTCTAATAGCTTGCTGTACAGCGTAAGATTGTTTATTTAGGTTCATTCTGTCTTTCCAGATGTGAGAATTTATTAGTATAAATTTCTCTCTTAAGACAGTTTCCATTCATCCCACAGGTTCTGGCAAGTTGTATCTGAATTTTCATGAGATTGTAAATCTTGTTTAATTTTATTCATGACCCATTTATTGCTCAGGAATGTATTGTTTAGTTTCCATGTGTTTATAGAGTCTTTGCTGTTTCTTTTGTCAATTATTTCCAGTTTTATTGTACTATGTTCAGATATCATGCGTGGAATAATTTTGATTTCTTTACATTTACTTAAGCATATTCTATGTGCTAGTACATGATCTGTTTTGGAGAACATCCCATGTACAGCTGAGAAAAATGTGTATCTTGAAGTTGTTGGGTGAAACACTCTCTGAATGTCTATTAAGTCCATTTCTTCACAAGTTTGGATTATTTTTGTTATTTCTTTGCCCAATTCTTTGCATGACAATTTTCTGAGGGTGTTACTGTGAAAGTCATGGTTTCCATAATTTCTCTCTCAGTGTGTTCATTGTTTGTGTAAAGAAATGTTATTGATTTTTAAGATATGGTTGTCATGTGCAATGCTATCTTAAATGCTATCTCTTTATGTTAATGTTGTATTGAAGTCCCCCAGTACAATTATGTTATTGTTCATTAGATATTTCACATCTGTTAAAATTGTCTTATATAGTTTGTTGCTGCTCCATTGGGTTCATATATTTATAATTGTTATTTCTTCCTTACAGTTTTCTCCTAACAAGTATGAATGACTTCCTTTGTCTCTTTAAATCACATTTGGTTTGAAGTTGACATTGTCAGCAACCAGAATAGCTATGCCTGCTTTTTTCTGGGTTTTTGTTTTCCATTCATTGATGGCCAGTCTTCTAATTTCTTTTGAGTCAAATGTGTTTCTTTCATGCAGCATAAGGTAGGATTTTTTCTTTAGCTACCCTGCCAGCCTGCTTCTTTTATTTGGTGAATTGAAGATGTTTACCTTGATAGTGATAAGTGATACGTATTGGCTTATCTTTATCATGGCGTTTCCCTACTGTATGACCTCTACTTTTCCATGTTGCTTAATTGCTTACTTTACTTGACTGTTCTATTCTGTTCTTGTTGGTTGATATTGTGGTCATCTTTGTTTGTTTTTAAAATATATATTAATTATCTTTGAAGGATTGGTTTGCTTGTCATGAACTACTTCAGTTGTTTCTTGCCATGAAAGTATCTAATTCACTCATTAAATGTGATACATAGCTTTTCAAGATACAGTAATCTGAGTTGGAAGTTATTTTCTTTAAGGACCTGAAATAACTTACTCCAAGCTCTTCTTGACTTGATGGTCTGTGTTGTGAAATCTCCTGTGATTCCGATGGGCTTTCCATTATACGTGGGCTGTTTCCTTTATCTAACAGCTGTTAATATTCTGTTCTTTTGCTTGATTTCTGGAATACTGATTATTATGTGTGTCTCAGTGGTGATCTATTTTGATTATGGCTGTCTAAAGTTCTATATCCTTTGCTTATCTCTAAATCAGATTATTTTCCCATGCTCTCGAAATTTTCTGCCACTACTTCTTCAAACACTCTTTTTATGTCTGTCATATTGTCTCCAGGTATTTTTTGATACATATTAGTCTTATATATATATTTTTGCATCATGGTGTAGCTGTTGCATTGTTATTTCGAGTTTTGTTGTTATTTTTAAGAGCTGTTTCCTTTCGTGTACCCAAGCTACAATGCCATCTTAAAGGTCTGAATTTCTATCTTCTGTTTCATTGAAGTGGTTTTGATGGCTTTCAGTGGGATTCTTAAATGTCCTGGATATCACTTTTAAGCTGTTTCATGCATCCTCGTTCTTTCCTGCATTGTTCATTCAATGTTTACATCATTTTCCTATTCTCTTTTTTCTTAATCTACGTTTTCCTTAGATGTATAAAGCAATGCCTTTGTTATTGCTGTCAGTTCTCTTTTTTACCTCAGATATTATTTCTGACCTGATATTCTCCATAGCCTGATGAAATTGCTCCTTTACTTCAGTTGCTATCATCTCAGAAATTTCAGCTGTGTGACTTCCAAGTTCTATGACCTTGTTTCCTGGACTTCTTTTGGGTGGGCAGAGGTCTGAGATTGCCTTTTGTTGTTTCTTTTTATTAGTTTTTGCAGAGATGGTTGATTGTGGTGTGCGGGGCAGTGAGGTACATGGTAGTGTATTGTGTGGGGCTCAATGTGGTTTCTATCTCATTGAGTACAGAGGCACAAGAAGGATCCAGTGACGATGACTACAAGCCAAAGATGTGTAAGGTTCTCTCGATGGTGGATTGCTACAGGACAGTGCTTTGCAAGACTCCTGCAGGTCTCTGTGGTAGGCAGGACTCCCTGGTAGTCTTGAGCGTAAGGAGGAATGGCCAACTCAGGAAGTTCTGTCAGGAAGGCTGGGGGTGGAGCTAAGGCTGCCCAGTGTCCCAGACAGTCTTCAGGGCAAGGAGGTGCAGCTGGAATCAGCAAACTCCAGTGAGGGTCAGGGGATAGCTTACCAGGGCTCTCCAGTGGTCTTCAGGCCATGGGGAGGCTGCCAAACTCAGCAAACTCTCACAGGTAACTTTTAGAAACAGGTTTGTGACTTTTATTTGCTTTAAAATACATTGTGTATGCTGGAAATTCAGAAAATATGCTTCTAACATATTTTACAGTTTTTGATTGAAAGAATGCTAATACTGATTTTCTTTAGAATTGTTTTTCACTTGATCTTGAATCCAACAAACTTTACATTTTCCCTCTTCATTGCTTTCTTTTATTAGTGCATGTTTACAGTATATAATGTTTACATTCCTTATAAGGAGTTGGTCCATGAACATAACACATCTCATTGTTATTTCCATCACTTCCCTCTCTACTCTCCCTTCATGTTTTGATTTCCTTTGCATCTGGAATGGTTCATTTGCATACTTACTATTATTATTTTTCTGTTGTTTGTTTATATATTGGGTCTTTCAAATAAGAGAAACTATGTGTTATTTAAACTTGATTTATTTATTGAGTATATATTAAGTTATTAAGATGTGTATTTGAGGAAACTGTGCACCATACAAAAGACATGACCCAAATCAAGGGTCGACTTTGAGTTATGATCCATCTCTCTAGCCTCATGAAAACAAGAGTATTTCCTTGTTGCACCTTTCCTGACTTTTTTTCCTTTTTATTCTTTTTCTTTCCCTGACTTTTTCCTTTCCTGTCTCCTCTTCTTGCCTTCTTTCTTCCTTCCTCCATGTTTTCCTTGGCCTTTGCTGCTACTCACTGTCATACCATAGCTCTCTGAAGCCCCAGCACTTCAGGGTGGTCTCTCATGTGACTCTGCATTTGGGTGGACTCTGCTTCACCTCCTGTTTTTGCTTCAGTCACTGCAGTTCTGATATCCAGCGCCTACTTGAAATCATTGGACAAAAATTGGCTTTGGCACTCAAATATACATTAAGGTCATTGATTTCACTTTGTTTTTGGCCTTTGTGTTTTCCTTGTTCTCTGCCAGCTTAGCAATGAAGTTAAAGCATATTTAATATTTTATCCAAGATTTGACTTCTTTCAATCAAAAGGATTATTTCCTGAATCTATTCTGTAATATGACAGAAAAGAAGGTCAAATACATTTATTTTGAAAGACTAAAAATATATCCAGTGCCCTTACATTTGTCTTTGTCAAAATGAAGTGATCCTTTACCTAATTTAAATGTTTATGAAATAATAGATTAAATGATTTATTAAACATTCTTTTAAAAACCTATATTATAATGACATAGTGAAGGGAATAATACAATAATTTTATTTTGAATAGTTACAAGGTGTTAGATATATCTTATTTTTAATTAATAGACATTGTTTTGTCCTTATAGAAATATTGAGTAGATATTTAGGGTAATTCCTTGTATAAACAACTTACATTAGTGAAGTATAATTATTACAACTGAGGAGACAATATTTGTTAAGTACTTATACCTTTTGGATTGTTTCATCAAGTCGACAGGATATATATAGTGCTCACCAAAAGTAAGGAATCTGAGATTGAGTAGTAAAGCTAAAATTCATTCACAAATGTGTAAGAACAAGAAGCAGGACCATTGTATTTAACATTCTATTTTAACTACCTTGAGAATTCCTAGACCAATGTTGATAGCAGCACAATTTATAATAGCTAAGTCCTGCAAACAAACCAAATGTCTATCAACTGAAGCATGGATAAAAAGGTACAGTATTTTTGTACAATGGAATACTACTTGCCAACAAAGAAGAATAAACTTGAGACTTTTATAAGGAAATGGATACAACTTGTGATGATAAATAAGTCAGACTCACATGTCTAAATAACATATTGTCTGCTTGGTATGAAAAATTGTAGGTAGTCTAAAATGTACATTAGATATTGTCAAATAGGAAGAAACTGATTAAAAAGTAAGAAGAACTAGGATGGGAGAAGTAGGAAAGGAAGGAAGGGAAAAGGGAGAAAATGTTCCAATTGTTTATGCCATTAGTGTCACTTAGTTCATTGAAAAGGAAGATTTGTGTTAATATCCACTGGAGAAGTTTCTAGACCCATATCTTATGCTCTGAGTAATTACTTTCAATACAATGATATGAAATGTATTAACTATTGTTAGCTATTTTTCATAAAATCTTTCCTGTATTTCATCTCCCTTCTACATGATGAAATACATGCATATCATTGCAAATTTAATAGCCTGGATTATGTACATACAGTACTACCTCTGGTTTTATATTGCATATTAACATAAAGACTCCTAATGCAAGTATTTTATGGTAAGATCTCATCTCAAGAGTTAATAAGATAACAGTTATCTATATCACATTGCTCTAACAAGATAGAACAGCAATTGGCGTTTGCTTTGCCATACATTCACAATAAGAATGAACATTATTACTGATTATTTTATCAACCCACTTGCTACTATTCTTTCCTTTACCTTTTTGGTTCAACAATAGCTTTCAGAGTCTCTTAGCATTATATGAAAGTAATACAACAACCTGAAGAAATTATGCAGAATCCAAATTTTTAGCATGTCATAGTACAGCTATCATTAATTTTAAGGTTAGTATAGTATGTTAAAAGCATAACATGTTCCTTTGCTATTAACTAGACATTTGTTAATGTAATTTATATTTTGTATTACAGTGAGTGGACATCCAATACTCAAAAGAGCTAACATCCGGATTGTTGGGAAGTTGGTGGCCAAATCTATAAGAGAAAGGAAAATGCATCAGTATTATAAAGCATGAGGAGATGAATAAGGTTTTCAACTCAATATTCTACTTTTAGTTGTTGAATGTGTCTATCCAAAAAGACACGTTACTAGTGGCCATAGATTAATATATTATTAGGAGAGACAAAACAAAGTTCTTTGTACATGTAAAGAACTTTGACAAGTTAATCCATAATTTCTAAATGTTTTGGGGTGAATATCCTTCCTCTTTATCTTACTCATAAAGACACCTGTTAATGTAATGACATGAGCTCACATATCACCAAGTATTGCTTGCATTAAACTAAAATTTGATATGTTCAATTATCAATAAAGGCCTTAAAGAACCTTTAGAACTTTTATTACTAAAACTCATGATTCTGATATTAAATACTATGGAGTTCATCTCTTTTATTGTTATGCATGATACTAGCATAATGTTTTGTTGAAACCATATATGGCCAAGATTTTGATTTTGGAAATATACGTTATCACACAATTTTTGGGAATAATTTTTAAAATAGTAATAATAATATTATTTTCCTTTATCCACTGCTCACTCTAACGAAAACTTGAGAATTAATATATAATATTTCTGATTTTAGTTGTGTTAGTTCTTGATAATTTGAAGTTGAATTACTTACATCAGTGCCTTAAATGTCTTGAAATTATTTTATTATCCATCTTTCCATCCATCCATCTATCCATCCATTCCTCATCCACCCATCATCCATTACCATGCATCCTTCCCTTATTTTCATACTTGTGAGCAGTACCATAGAAACAAATGAGGACCAGCAATTGAAGGAACGAAATATGCTCATAGATTAAACAGCAAATGTGAATAAATATAGGAACTATGTGACAGTCATTCTATTTCATTCAGTCTTTACCATGGTTTATTGTTTCTTTGTTAGACTCTTTTGTCTTCCAACAAACAAATGGACAAATAAACTCTTTCAAGCTGCTTCTGTCCAATGAAGTTAAGAATATATTTGAAAGTTACTGGAATGTATGTTTAGAAAAGCCAGTTACAAGAACCATGTTAAGTCCAGACCTAACTGAAACCAGAACTTAGATGGACTAAAAAGCATAGTGAAGGCTAAATGGAAAAAATTAAGCAGTAAAACATTCAACAGCAGAAAAGCAAGTATTGCTAAGCTAAGCATTTTAACTATGAAACTGTTCATATATATTCACCTTATTGATGGTTTGGAGAGTATTATCCCAAAACTTTCATTTTTCTTTACTTAAACATAACTAAAGGTACAAATTTATAATTAAACAAAAGAAGAAAAAAGTTACATATGATTTGTATATCAATTATGGGAACAGATCCCTCCCTTCTCTTTTTTATAGTACTATTGGGATACAACTTTGGCTAAATTTTACCACTGCTACATCAACAGATTGGGAATAAATGCCTGTAGTTGCTTAGTGAAGATGCATAATATCTTAATGAGATTTATAATCATGATTCCAAATGGTAAATACATGAGAATATAGTACAAAATCAAATTTAATTTACAAAAGTCAAACATAGTAAGTTGCAAATATGACAGTTTAGAGTTGGATAAAAGTTCCTCTTTTCTTTAGTAAGATAGGATTGTTCTCTCACATTTCCTGTATTTGACCATTCCTGATGTTTAGTAAAATGGAATAGAGCTACTGAATGTCTTTTAGAGGTGTAATCTCACATTAAGAGCAGTGACAATATGTCACTCCAGAGCTATAGAAGACAGAGTAAGGTCAGGGAAAGAAACCTTCCCTTTTCAATAGTCAGTTTCTATATAAAAATTGGCACTTGGTGCTCATCAAAGAGCAAGAAATATTGGATATGCTCTAAATGTCCATTGTGTTTTTGAGCCAACTACCTGATTGAAGTCATCACTTATATGTAAATGAACTGTCAATGGCTCGCCACAGCAGCAACCACTGGACTGTGAAGGGTATGTCTTAATAAGAACCGAGGCTCTTCACAGACTTTGATTTACTGGAAATAAAATAGAAAAGTCCTCGGAGACTACAAAGGACACTTGTTTCAGATAAAATGTCTAGACAGTAGCAATATATTTAAGGCTTTTATTATAGCAAAACTGCAAATTAGAATGGAGTGGTAAGAAAGTTCCTGTGACCCAGCTGAATTCTAAAACATTGCTTCTGACTAGAGTAATGTGATCTTCAAAATAGCTAAGCCAAATTGAATAAAAGCGCATTAGGGAAAAGGAAAAATGGAAACAAAACAAGGTCAAGATTGAGACATTTCTTACTTCTTTTAAATCGTTTATTATGTGTTGTGCTTTATTTGCTCTTATAGATCTGTGTTGTTATTAATAAAGGTGGATATTAGAATAGTTTAAAATACAAATTCTGATCCTATAACAGGATCACTACTGCAAAAAATTCCAATTAAGATTTTCCTTCTCTATTCATTTGCAATTGCTTTTCTAAAGCATAAAAACAATGGAAACCTTGAGTTATATGACTCTTGATATTTTAATTTTGTTAATAATATACTTACCAAATGCCTTAGAGCTCCTCCTCTGAGCATGCTGAGCTGGCAACCTAGTCTGGGCATGGTGGTATGTGCCTGTAATCCCACCCCTGAGGAGGCTGAAAACAGGAGGATCACTATGAGCTTGAGCTGCATAGTGAGACCCTGCACAAAATACAAAAAATAAGTGAATAAATGCTTTAAAGTTTGCAGCATGCTGTCTTACAAGTATATATGAGTATGGAAACTTTCAGCGACCAGGTTTCTATGTTAAGCATTTTCTCTGGCCTACGCTATGTTTGTAGAAGTGCCTCAGTTTGAGTAAGTTGACAGGTTTAAAAGGCAATCCTAATACCTCTGTTGATTAAGCATAATAATTTCCTTGTCATTTATTTCACAGTTGACCAGGAATCAGCAGGGCCTTTGCTCCATGCAGTTTTTCAGGGATTTAAGGAAAAAAGAAAAAAAAAATTAACAAAAATCTGAACAGGTTTTTTTTGAATGTTTTTGACAAATGTGATAATGTAAGCCAGTTGCCTCCAAGGCTGCTAACTTACTATGGAATAAATACTTACGGTGCTCCAATCGGAGCTCATGAAAAAAATTCGCACTAAGTTTTCAAATATTTATTTATTTATTTATTTATTTATTTATTGGAAAAGATTCTTCACATTTTGCTTGCCTTCTGTGTCACAAAAAGCATATTGGCAATAAAATGACAGTAATAGCAATAAGTAAACTATACTTTGGCTCCCTTGGCCCCACTCTGAGCTTTATTTTGGAGATTACTAGTGACAGGTGGCCAGCAGAGCTTGTGATCTATGGGAAGGCCTGTGGCAGTGTCCTGCGCTGGAGGGTCAATGGCTCCAACCTTGACAAGCCACTTTTGCAGTGAGTAGAATTTCTCTCTTTCTTCCGCACTTCTACCAACTCTGGAGTCATTTATGTGCTTTGGCTCATGTTACCTGTCTTCTTCGGTTGAGAGTCCCAACCTGCACCACATATTTTCATCCCTTCCTCCTTTACTATATCCACCCCTCCGTCCATCCTTCATTGCTCAATTTTGCTTTACTAAATAATTTCAGTCAACAAGGTATCTACTGATATGAAGATATTAAAAAGTTATTAACAGGTTTTGAAAGAGCTTTGATGTACTCCGTCCACATAAGTAGCAGGTATCAGAACACTTGGACTGTCACATTATCTCTAACAATCCTAGTTCTCTTTCCCCTTTGCACATAACCTGCAGCCTCATCTTAGGTGAGAGTATATTTGATGGCCTAAATATCATCCTTGTAAGTAGCTCTCTACAGAAGAAAAGGCAAAACTAGCAGAAAAGTAACTTTATTTTTGACTCCAGGATGATAATTTTATGATACTCTGGAGACTTGACACTTCCTTATAATCCACCAAAATGTAAAGATGCAATGAACTTATCAATTTAATCTCCTGGCATTTGGAATATATGTGATATTTTAGAATTCCATACAGTTTGAATGATAATGTAATGCTATGCTTAGTCTGGAATAAAATCACTCATAGATGACAAATGAAGCTAATATGAAAATTTTGCAATGAAGGAAATAAGACTATAAGGAAAATTGATACTGTCATATGTATATGTAGGTTTTGTAGATTTTCATCATAAACCAGGATACTTGACTCATCTGTGAGACTGAAAACACCATTGTTGCTTCAAAATTTAAGTGAGTGATTTTCTTGATAAAGGCAAATTTTTTTTTAAAACTCTGTATTAAGGAAGAATTGAGAATAAAAATACAATTAATTAGTGAGTGGAATGGAGCAGCAAGAGCAGCCATTACTTGTCTAATCTGAGGCCCGTGTTTTACAAAAGCAAAGCCAAGAAAGAAAAGGTAAAATTGTAGAACAATTTAGTGCCTGAACTGCACTTAGCATCTGAGCTTCTGGTTCCCCATCTAGTTTTCTGTATCCTATTTCAGATCACCCCACCAAACATAGACGTGGTGGATGCTGAATGAAGAATCCACAGAGCAGGCCAGGATAACCACCTTTAGAACAGGTTTACCAATCTGATCAAGTTAGTGGGCTCAAGGAGTTCATGGGTTCTCCTGGCCTCCTGTGCCACCCTGTTTGCATGTCAGTAAGGCCTGTCTAGTCACTGAGTGACTACTGGAGTAAACATCATGCACTGGGAAGCTAGTTGAGGGACATCTTGGGGGTGTTCATGCCACCTGTATTTACTGCTGATCTCATAGAAATACAAAACAACTTCATGTAGAACTTGTGTGTGTAATGATTTTCATGAAATGAGCAGTCTAGTAAATATCTTGCAATTGGGTGGCACAGCGTATTATTGAACTTTATGTAAGGAAAACCTTTGTTTCATCTTGCATAGGCTGGTTGATACAGAATCTCTAAGTTAAATAACCATGAAGAATTACATTTTTACAAAAGGGTTCGCATTTCTTAGATGAGATAGTTTGCCAGTTCATTGCAGTTCTTTCTTTAAAAATATCTTTTCAATTTATCTCTCTTTTATTCTCACCTTTATTTCTTTTGATTAATTGTATTAATTGCATGCATTGATAGAATCAGTACAATATTTCCATACATTGTATGTAATGTTCACTGAACATATCTAACTTCCTTCCCAGTTTCTCTTTCTAGTAGTTTGAGAACTTGCATTTAGGTTTATGACCATATATGAGTTGATATTTTTGGAGAGACATGATAGGCAAATTTCAGTCCTCTGTGTGTTTATTTTTATTCTTTTAGTCCAAACTCCTATCACTTCGAGTGTAGGTTTATCTGTTTTTCTCAGGATTCTGATATAAACAACTCCATCCTCTAATATATCTAGTGTCATGTGACCGTCTGACTCAGCTCTGTACTATGTTTTTCATTCTGGCTTGTTGACAGTTCCCATCTTCATCAACCGCCTCTGCCTTCCATGTGGTTTGTAGGATCCCTCCGCCTAATTGACCGCAGGGGAGAGCACTGTTCTTCACCTGTTCATGGCCTCAACACCTCCTTTCCACATCCTAATCTACTTAAAACTTAGTCTTCTAGGCAGAAAGCCCTAAAGCTAACGTAAAACCTTTCCAAGAACCTTCAGTCATCCTCAATGATTTTATTTCCTTTTTCTAAGTGTAAATTTTTCTCTACCATTCATTTTTGTTTCAGATGATGTATTTTGACTTGATATGCATTGTTTTCATCGGTAGTTTCATGTACATATCTGTGAACAGAGAAAGAAAAATAGCCTAAAAGCAAAGATGCCTAAACGTAACACAAGCTTTTGAGAGATGCCCCTTGGATTAAGAGGATTTAAACCAGGTTGATTGAGCAAATTGAATAGACTAGTGAGAGTTTTATCAAGATGAGGAAGGCTTCAGTTTTTGATCCCCCGGAAAGTACTGCAAAATATATAGAAAGGCCATAGACAGGCATATAAACTAATAGTGTATCATCTAAAGTACAACAATTGCAAGAATAAAAGAGGATCAAAAATAACCGGAGGTGTATGTTTACTCCAGTAGATTATTTTATTATTTTGGTGGATCTACAAAGTTGTTCTATTCATATCTTTTCAAAAATGGACTTATTTTTTTCAAAAGTAAAAATAACACACTTCTATGGGATTTCGTGTACTATACAAATATTTTGTGGATGATTTCAAGATTCAACAGAACAGACAGAATAATTATTCATGTTATTACAGAGAAGAAACGATGCTATCTTTTCCTCATGCATTGCAAGGGGCACAGCTGACACTCCTACAACTAAAGATAGCTCAACAAGAAGGGAGCATGCCATGCTTGCCTAATCAATGTTTTAAGTGGCACAGAAGCCTTCAGAATTGAAGACCTGAAGACCCAGGGAAAGGTGTGTATGCTTACATTAATTCTAATATTTGATGATTCCACAAAAGGAAAGATGGCCCAATGATAATAAATTAGGGTATTCAGCAAAGTCTGTCCACATCTTCTGGGTTTCTCCAGCCATAGTTTCTTCTCCTGAGGTTTGAGGCAGGTTCTCTCAGCAGTGCAGGTCACATGACCGTAAGCAGAAGCGGCATTCCAGGGAGTGTTTTGTCACCGAGATTCGCACAGAGAAGCAGGCAAATGTGAGAGTGACCTTGTTTCTGCAGTCTTCTCCAGTGCCAAAGAACCATGGAGCATCATGTTCTGAGTCCTGACTGTAAGTTCTCATGTTTATATGCTTTTATGAATTTCTGTTATTCTTCTTTAATAGAAATCTGTGGCATTTTTCTTAAATATAGTCTCACTTTTAATTTGTGCATAGCATTTCACATTTTCCTAAGTTGCATTTTCTGTTGCAAAAATTTGAAATTATAACACCAGTAATTGAGTCACTGTGTAGTATATTATTTTTGGTTGGAAAACATACTCTTTTAGTATAAGCAGAAGACCTTAGTAAACTCAGACCAAGTTCTGCCTAGTGAAACAATTTCTGGCTATAAATTCTTTCATGAAGTAGTGCATATAAATATTTAAATCCAAATATCCTCACAAATACTCACATTTAGTATCCAGTTAAAGTTTATTCAACATTCAACAGTGACAAATATATATTTTTACATGAAAATTACACTAAGTATATCTATTATGCATTGGTAAGTGTCCTCACTGGTCCGTATGACAGAAGTTTGGTCCCCAGGGTGGCATGGTTAAGAGGGGTAGCAATATTTTAGGTGGTGGAGCACAGCAGGTGGTCCTCAGGTTATTGCTGGTGGCCCCTCGGAAGAACTTGGGGGCTGCTGGCCTGTTCTGTCTTCATCTTGCTTTCTGGCTCATGGTTTGTTTCACCCAGAGTTCTGGCCAGGACTGGCCACAGTTCTGGAGGGAGGCTCAAAGCAGCAGCCACACTAGCCTGGACTGGAACCTCCAGGATGTTACTTAATGAGTGGATTGCTCTGAGTGTTTTATTGTAGTGATAGAATGCTATGGGTTTTTTTTAAATTTTTTTTTCTACTATTAGCTATTCTAAAATTTCATTGAAATTAAAATTTCATTTCATTTCAACTTTTTCTAATTAAATAACATGTCTTCAATAATGTAATGTTTGTGCCAGTCACTCTACTTTGAAGTGAATTATAGAACTTCAGAAATAATTTTGCGTATTGTTTAAACTACTGCTATTTAATTTGATTATTTTCTGCTACTTTTTGGATGATGCCAGGGTCATTTGGGCTGTTTCCAAGTTTTGTATCTCAATAACTGCAACTCAGTGAAAATCTTTAAGATATGGCATGGAGTTCTGTTCCTGGAGCGTTTTAATTAAACATTTCATATTGACTCTAAGGAAAATGAAGCCAAATCTGGATTCATAAAATTTCTGTACTGTTGTAGGACCCGCCTAAAACGTCTTCAAGGGAAGACCTAGCATGTTCGAAGCTGGATTTACCATAGACAGCAAAGAAACAGTAGAATTATACATTGAATATTATTTTTAATATCAACTTTATCACAATTTTAACAGTTATTATAATGCAAAGATTTATATTTATATTTGAAATGTAACAACTTCAGCTTCTATTTCAATTGATCAAACACTGTATGTTGTTTGTAGACAATTACGAATTATGTGTCTATTCTAAAAATATTTTTTCTGTCATAAGGATCTCTAAATCTGGTAAGACATTGTTTGTTAGCTTTTTTTTTCCCAATGAAACATTGTGTTTTTTTGTTTGTTTTGTTTTTTTCCTGTAATAAGAATTGAACTCTGAACCCTTTGTTTGCCAGAAAGGCTTTTGTGCCACTGAGCTATCTCCTGGCCCCCAGGAAGCCATTCTTTACAAAATTTACATTGAGCATACCACTGTTAAAACAAATTTTTTTTTTTTTTTTAGTGATGGGGATTAAACCAGGATCTTTCACATACTTGGGCACATAGGCACATGCTTATAGGGCTGAACTACACTCTCAGATCACCTAGAATTATTTGTAATGTTAAAATTTTTAAATAAATTTATGAAAGCATCATAAAAATGTCAAAAAAATTCACATTTAAGAAACTAAAATTCCTAAAAGCTTCACTTTAATTCTGTGAAGCATATGGAAAAGGTCATGACATTATAATTAACCAATTTTTCTGTTTATAACATGATAATGTTAATAAAGCATAGCTGATGTAAAATCTTTTTCTGTGAGTAGATTAACACGTTAACCACTATTAACTCAAAAAACGTACAAAACTGGGAATTGAAAATACTGAAAAATCCATATAGTAATTGATCTAATGAAAATCAGACTATTCCAAATTATTCTTAAAGCTGTATTTTAATGAATACACTTAACTCATGTTTGGGCCCATTGTTAACCATTAGAGATTTTGTTATTAATTCTTTGGGAAGTAAACTCAGTCCTTAATTTTTACTTGTATGTGCTGCTGTTTCATAATTCCATGGCTTTTTGTTAGTATCTATTGCAAAATTAAACTGTTATGAAACAAGCCACAAGTTAACAACTTGCTTTGTATGGATATGCTTTATATGCAACTACTTTATATGGGTACATGGCTAAAACAGAAAATTAAATATATTACAGAAAAGCTGTTTATTTCTGAGATGTTATGAATAAGCGAAGTGGGAACGCTAGAATGAAACCAAACAATTACGACCCAAAACTACATAAAAACTCCCAAGTCTTTAATTACATAAATGAATGACTGATTAAATAAGCAAATGAAAGAAGGGACAGAATTTTACTAAAATATTTTAGTTTTGATGCAAAACCACCATGCAGGAACATTCAGATCCCGCTTCAGTGCTGACCCGTCTCCATCTCCTCTGTGCGTTGCACATTCTTCTAACCTGCTGTCTGCCCTGCTTCCTACCAAACCCTCCAACTCGAAGAGTGAGGCTTCTTTACGCTGTAGTGAGGCTGGCAGAGCCACCAGACAAGTGTGGCGCACCATGTGACTGATAGGGAAAGGAACACCGAATACACTCATTCCTTCAGGCAGATAACTGGAGACCAAAAGAAGGTTGCTGTTTTTCTCTTCCATTGGCACTCCTTTGGTTCATCAGCAACTGCTCTGCTGGCAAGTGTACGGAGCATAAGTTTCATTGCTCGTGAAAAGATTTGGGCTTGGGAGATACGTGATGTTAAGGAGTAAATTTTGGATTAACTCGTGTTGAATGAAATCTCTTCACCGCAGATACATGCCCTACACTGTTAGATGAAACCATCATAGTAGTTGTTAGGATATACTGGAGGGATACAAAGTCAGTCTGACTTACCTGTAATGTAATTTTTTTTTTTTTTTTTTTTTTTTGTGGGACCGGGGTTCAAACTCACGACCTTGCACTTGCCCAGCAGGCACTTGTGCCTCAGAGCCATCTCCCCAGCTCCCTGTAATGCAATTATTAAATTAATAACTTGGTAATGAAAATAAGAAACCTGAAGCAGAATGGTGTGTGGGGAATACCAATCAGATCAGGAACTAGGACAATCAAGTTGAAGCTAACATGGTTTCAAGCAAACCAAAATGTTATGAATTAAGGTTAGATCACCCCCATAGGTGACTTTGTTTGGCCTGTAGGTAAGCATTTAGGCATTCCTGAAGGAATATATACTTTTACATTGGCCATTATTCCTCCTTGACTTATTTGGGTGATGTATCTTTTTTTTTTAATGCACTTGGTTGTTACAGGATCTCATTACAAAGCTCAGACTCATGCTAATCCTCCCCCCCCCTTCTTTTTCCACTTTCCCAGCACTGGGATTACAGGCAAACGCCACCACAAAGGGTCTCTGGCCAGCTCAGAGAACCTAGGGTTGGCACCAGTGCAGTCTGCGCTGCCAAGGATTGAACTGTGTTTCCTGCACTTGCCTAAGCAGGTGCTTTTTTTCTGATGAGTTATCTCGCTGGCCCGTCCTGACCATCTTATACTGCTCTATTAGGAATCATGATAAATTTTATCACATATGCAGGTGAAATGGAAAAGATTATCCTCAACAGCTGTTAGCTGTTAGCTGGCTAGTGACGTCTAGACAGTAGTGAATATGACATGGCAGGACCCTGTCAGATGGGTCCCTACAATCGTAGCAGATGGAGACAAAGGGCATCTTCACACAGACACTACACAAACTATAAAAATGGCCAAGTACCCCTCTTCTGGCTAGCATGTTGCAAGTGTTCTGCCTTTGCTAGTTGCAGAATCAGCCCTTCTCTGCTCCTCAAACATCTTAGATAAAGATTAAGATCCCAGGGACTTGGAGATCAGACAGTTCTCTCTCTTTATGTTATCATCCAGTTCAGAGCAGACACCCAATTTTTTAAACCCTCCTCAGGTAATAACCCAACATCAGCCCAAACTGTAATAAGAAGCTCCACCACTGCTCTGACCCTGACACCCCACCTGGCCTGTGAGTTGCGGTTTTCTTTGCTCAGTCAAGTACCTAATCCTGGCAATGAACAATTGGACGCTTTAACAGCAGGTCTATCCCTAATAGCCATTGATGTTTGGCCAGTGACACAAGCCTTATAAATCTTTAAATAATAATTAGAATTTGGGGACCATTGTGAGTTTAATTATATTCCTCAAAGTCTTGTTTAAGTCTTGACCCCTGGCATCTCAGAATATGACTGTGTTTGGAAATAAGGTTGTCACAGATAAAAGTAATTCAAATGAGGTCCAGTTGGAATAGATGGGCCCCGAATCCATATTCCCAGCTCATTATATATTTTATGTCTGTCATAAACAATATTGTTTTCTACTTTTTTCTTTATTTCATATATTAAAACGTATATATTCCTTTAAACATTTGTAAACTAATCTTGTACCTAGCTTTGTGTTGAACTTTATTATGAATTTGCATTATTTGCCTATAGAGTAACATATAATTTTTTGGTGATAACAGCGCTCCATGTGAGTAATGTTTTATTTATTCTCTTTCTATCCTTATGCATTTATTTATTTTTCAGTAGCCTGTTCAGTAAGATCTTTAGTGCAGTGATGAATAAGGATGAGTGTTGACTGACAGCAAGCAACACTGCTTTCTTCATGACTAGTGGAAATATTCTCTAATTTTTACTACAGTTATTTCCTGAGATAATGTGTCTTTTGTCAGAACAGAGACTGCAGTGTTTTCGGAAGTGCTTGACTTTCTGTGATAAATCCTGCTTAGCTGCATGGTGTTAATCAACACTGATGAGTTTGACCTACAGAACCTATGGAGAAGGCTGGAGACATAGTTCAGTGGTCGAATGCTTGCCTGACCTTTCATCCTGGTGCTGGTTAGAGTGGGGAGGGTTTACATATTGTTTCTCTTTTTCCCAAAGACAAATGAAGTTTTTTTTTGGGGGGGGGGGGCTTCTGGGAGTGAAACCCAGGGCCTTACCATTGGACTATATCCCAGTCCTTTTTATGCTTTATCTTTAGCCAGGTTCTCATCTCACTAAATTGCTCTAGCTGTACTTGAACTTGTGATCCTCCTGCTTCCGACTCCCCAAATGCTGTGATTATGCATGGTGATTATGCATGCCTAACTAAGAATGTTAAAGCATTCTTGGTATACTCATTTTATTGAAATGTATATATGTAGTAGTTTATTTTTCATTTATCTGAGTTTATGTGTGGTGCAGTATTCAAGTACAGGAAATTCTCAGCTACATTTAACTAACCTTGCCTTCTCTATTATTCTCCTGGTCCTCAGGTTCGGGAAATTACTTAGTACTGCCCTTCTTTTGGCATCTCTTTCTATCCTTCGTGCCTTTCTCTGCTTTAGTTTGTCTCAATGCTTCAAAGCTATGTTTTGAGAAGAATTCTCAGGGCTTTAGTCCAATCCTCTAATTCAGCAGTTCTCAAGCTGTGGGTCATGACTCTGGTGGGGGTCAAATGACCAAAACACAGAGGTCGCCTAAAGCCATTCCGAATCATAACTGTAGCAAAATTACAGTTTTGAAGTAGCCACCAAAATTATTTTTTGGTTTGGGGTCACCACAACATGAGGAACTGGATTGCAGGGTCATGGCATTAGAAAAGTTGAGAACCACTGCTCTAATTAAACACTTGACTATTATTTTGTCCAAGAAATATGTCTTAATTTTAATAAATAGGATTTCATGGTAAATGTTTTCTAAGTAGCTATTTTGTACATCCATTTATTTATTTTTTTATTTGTTTATTTGCAGTACTAGGATTGAAGTTGGGACTTTGTGCTTACCAGGCAGGTGCTTATGGCACTGAGCTATCTCCCTAGCCATTCATCTGTTTTTAACTCTTATAGAGCCAACATTGATTCTTAATATGTTTTAAAAATTATTCTCGCTTCCTTATTTATCTCACTCACTTGCATTTGCTGGTTCGCTATTATTAAGTTTGTATCCTGATTACTGAACTTTTTTACTGTCCTCCACACTATTAGCGGTTTACACATTCCTACATTTTAAGTAATGATCTTGTATACTAGTGGATATTCTTGTCAATTATTCATTTATTTCTTTATTTAGATCCATTTTTCTTTCATTCTATTATTTGTTTGTGCCAAGCCCAACCTGTTTTATCAAGCCTGGAATCTGTACTAAGAGTGGCAGCAAAAGATAAATGATCTCGAAACCATCACAGATCTGTTAATTTATTGTGAGGTTGGCTTACCCTTAATCGAAGCAGTTGGGTTTTGTCTCTTTTTTCCTACATGTTACTAGCTTTATGCAAGCTTTGCCTTTAGATATTACCAAAAGCTTTCCAATCTGAAGTTGAGAAATTAATAATCCCTCTGCAGGGCCAGCCAGATAGCTCAGCAAACTAAGTACCTGCTTAGGCAGAGCACAGAGGCCAGGGTTAGAGTCCCGGAGTGTTGGGACCGCCCCTAGGGTGCACTGAGATGCTGACCGAGACTGGGCATAGCCTGTAATCCTAGTTCTTGGGAGGCTGAAAACAGTAGAATCACTGTGAGTCTGATCTATGTAGTGAAACCCTGTAGTCCGTGTAGACTCTGTACTAAATATATAAGATAATAGTAAGAATGACAATCCTCCTGCAGTCTTTGCTACTCTTCATGAGTCAACTATGAGTATTGCTTTTGGATTCAGAGCGACTCGCTCTTCTAAAACATACAAAGAATCACAAAAGTATTCAAAATATTTTATTATTTCTATATACTTCAACTGGACTGAGGAGTTTACAGTATGGTTTTCACAGAAACTTTCTGGGCTCCCGTACAATGTATGCTTGATGCAAGCTTAAGATTTGTCTTTACAGTAGAGCAAAGTATAATGATCAAGATTTGGGTACCTTTCCTTTTTAAACTACTGGAATTAACTTCCTTTTTAAACTACTTGAAAAGCGAAACAAAATTTCTTTACTTTTACACATGAGAGAATTATGAGGGTAAAAGAAAACTTCGAAGGAAAAAGAGAATTTGAAAAATCAGACTTCAAGTGCTTAGAATTATTCAGTGAAATCTCTGCCTTGTCAATAAGAGATCACCTTGTGCTGTGAGGATGACTATTAACAAAAAGTCTAAAGATGATATATTTTGGCAACTATGTGGAGAAAAGAGAACAGTTTTACCTTACCAGTATTACATTGATGTAAATGTAAACTTTTGCCTCCATTGCAGGAGACATTATGGGATTTTTCACAATATTATTATTAGTAGATATATTGTATGATTCAATGATCCCATTGCCGGGTCAAAAAAAAAAAAAAAATTACTGTCCCAAGGAGACACTTACAGTCCTATGCTCACTGCAGCATCATTCGGCAGAAGAGCTTGTATGATATCAACTTATGTCAACATTTACTGATTAAAGAAATTATGATATCTACAGTGTCTATACACATATATGTTTAATATTATAATGCAATTATTCAGCCATAAAGAAAGGAAATATCGGGTAAAGGAGATAGCCCAATGACCTGCCTGGCAAATACAAGGACCTGGATTTGATCCCTGGCACTGCAGGCTATGTCAGCCCCAGAATCCAGGCATGCCATGCTGAGGACCAAAACTGAGGGTGGAGGTGCATGCCAGTAATCCCAGCATTAGGGAAGCTGAGACAGGAAGACCACTATTAGTCTGAGCTGCATAGATAAATTAAAAAAGAAAATAAAAGAAAGAAAATATTTTATCATTCGTAGCAACATATGTGAACCTGGAAGATATTATGCTAAGTGTAGGACTCCAAACAAATGCTGGATAAGCTCATTTATATGAGAAATCTGAAAGAGTTGAATTTATAAGAGCAAAGAATATGCAAGTTATCAGAGACTGGAGACAGGGAAAATATGGAAATATTTATCAAGGTATACAAACTTATGGTGATGAGTAAATCTAGAGACCTAGTGTGTAGCATAGTGACTATAGCTAATTGTATGTTGTGTAAATATACATTTAAAAAGCATAGTTATGTGGTAGTTGATACATTGTGTCAACTTGAGGAAGTTTGGCTGGATCGACTGGACTAGTTCCCAGCTGTGTGGGCCCCATCCTGCAGGATGTGGAGGGCCTGCCGTGGGATGCGATTGGTTCCACTCCAGGGCCAGACGGGGCACCCCAGAGTGATTCAGCACAAAGTGTATAAAAAGAGTTCAGGAAGACTTTGAGCGGATCAGCCCAGACTGGCCCAGCCCTGCCTGGCTTCTTTGGAGAAGTCCTCGTCTTTGGAGGAACTTAATCTTCGCAGTCATGCCACTTTGGAGGAGCTCTGCACCGGCACAGAATTTGGAAGAGAGAGGCTTAATGGATGCCACAGCTGTTGCTCCTCCTCTGCTCTTCATTGTTTTTTGCTGCTTTGGAGCCAGAAGTGTATGAACTGAAACCTCCACAAACTGTGAGCTAAATGTACCTTTCCTTCCTTCATTTTGAGTGTCGGGAGTTTGTCCCAGGAATGAGTAAAGAGTAACTAAGACAGTATATACGTCAGGAGAGCAATAAACAGAGACAATGATTAGTACCCCTAAAGTATCAGAGACATTAGGGAACCCAGATGTTGCCAGTGGAAATGTAGAAAGAGATATACTACAACAGCTGAGTAATAACATATCATTTTCCTGAAAAAATCAACATGTAGCTACCATATAAGCCATTTTTAGGACTCCTGGGAATTAATGGTAGAGAAGAGATGACATATTGTTATGGTTTGTGTCTAGTTGTCCCCCTAAAGCCTCATGTAGTCATAGGGCTGGGACTTCTAGAGTTTGAGATTAACTCATGATCCACTGGGATTATGGGTGATCCACTGGGATTATGGGTTTTATTACTGCTGGGATTATGGGTATGAGTGTTATACTCAGCCTGAGATGGAAAATCTGAGTGTAATATAAGACAGAGTCCCTCTGTTGCCAGTTGTTGCTGTTCTGCTGCTATGAACTGCTGCTCTCTGCCATGTGCCGCTCTGCCTTGGAGCCAGCTGAATATGAACTGAAACCTCCAGTAATTGTGACCTAAATAAGCCTTTCCCTCCTTCATTTTGGGTATCAGGTATTGGTCCCAGCAATGAGAGAAGAGTAACTGAGACATGTTCACATAAAAACCCTCTACAGGGATGTTTGTAGTAACTTTAATAGTAATAACATGAAGGGTTGGTGAGGTAGCTCAGTAATCTAAAGCACCTACTTAGGCAAGTGCTATGATTTATGTCTAGTCGTCCTCCCAAAGCCTCATGCAGTCATTGGGCAGGGAGTTCTATAGACTGAGACTTGACTCATGAGTCACTGGGATTATGTGCTTTAGTACTGATCTACAGTTTGAGACTTAATCTATGATCCCTGGGATTATGTGTTTTAAGTACGTCTGGGATTATGGGTGTAGCCTAAAGTGGATAAGGCTGAAGCAGAGAGCCTGAATGTATTATAAAGACAGACAGAGAGACAGACTAGAGCTATTGCTCTGCTGCCCTGATTGATTGGCTGCCTCTGCCACCATTTTGTTGCTGTTCTGCCGCCATGCACTGGGTGCTCGCTGCTCTGTTGCATTCAGGCTTGGGCCAGCTGAATATGGACTGAAACTTCCACACACTGTGAGCTAAGTAAACTTTTCCTTCCTTCATTTTGAGTGTCAGGTATTTGTCCTAGCGATGAGTAAAAAGTAACTAAGACAGCAAACTTAGGCAAATGCACAGGGACTGCAGTTCAATCCCTGGGACCACATGCCATGCCAGCCCCACCCCCAGGATGAGCTGAGCTGGCCACCAAAAAAAAAAAAAAAAGTCATAGCGTGGAATGTAAGCATCCAAAGAGGAATGGCTCCACAAAGTAAGGTGCAACTGTACCTTGAAATACTATTCAATGATAAAAAGGCACAAGCTAATGATATGCCCAAGAATTGCAGAAGTCATACATAATGTATGATTCCATTTATGGAATGTGGAAGTGAAGAAATGATGGACATGAAAGACAGATTACTGTTTCCAAGGGTCAAGGAATGACTGTGTCCTGGAAGGAAGCGAGGGTTAGCATGACACTGTACCATGAGGGAGACTTGGGGTGTTGACCATGACCTGCTCTAGAGTAGAGCAGTGTCAGTATCCGGTTGTCATGCAAAACTGTGCTTTCTGTAACAAGCTTGCCACTGGAGGAAACTATAGGTAGGATACACAAGATCTTATTAAATTATTTCTAAACAGTGTGTGAAACAACTTTCTTAAAATTAAAATTTCAGTCAAAAGCATACTTCAAATCATTTGCGTTGGCACCTATCAACCACACCTGCTTTCAGATACAGATAAAGGTGGGCCGAGCATAGACAGAGGCATTTTAAATATAGACAGATATATTTTAAGAGTAAAATAGTAGCATTTAAGTGCTAACTGTGCAGTAATTCCTTGTGAATAGGTAGCTTTCATTCTCAAAATAGCTCTATGAATGCATTACTGTATTCATGATATAGATAAAGAAACAAATTGAAGCCTGTACAGCACAGTTTAACACCATAGCACAGGAGAAATTTAGGACTGTGTAAGCATAAACCAAAGCTCTTCCTCTACCAAACTGCCGCTCCACATGGAAAAGGTCATTCACCACATATTAATGCTAACAGTGGAAAATCTTTTAAAATATTAAGGTGGAATGTTCTTTTGGCCTTTATTGTAGCTCATCTCCCTGCACTGTCCGGTCACTTCCTTCTTTCTCCAGCCCTTTCTCCCCTGCTTCGCATATTATTGAGAACGTATACATCAGCCTGCAGGAAGCAGTGTTTGTTCTGCAGAAAATGCAGTTTTGTGGAAGCCAAACAATTGCAAAATCCAAAGGGAATGATAAGATCAAAAGTCTCAATTTCCTTTAATCACACTTTTGATGCTTTTTAGGTCCTTTAGCAGATGGACTTGGGTTTATTTGGGGGATTGCTGAAATCCCAAAAAGATGGGTGCCTTTGGGGTAGCATTATCCACAGAGACAAAATTTAGAGCAAAACAAATGTCTTACTTCCTAGGAACCGAAAATGTCAACAGGATAAGCTTAAAAATCAATCTGCTAGTTCACAGAAAGGATCAGAAGAAGTGTAAAGTGATCACAGATGCTCAATTTTGAGAGCAGACATGGTGTGGTAGGAAAGAAGAAAGAGTCCCACTAACTACAAAGAGTCATGTTTTTTTCTTGGATCGAGAAAGGAATTATTTTTGGAAGAAAGGCAAGAGTATGTTCCTCAGAGAAAACGGACTTATGGTGGATAGAGGTAAGAGCGTACAGCAATAGTAACAATAACAGTAGCAAATATGTACGGGACACTTGCTGTGTCGGGAAGCAGGCTAAGCTATTTATATAACGTTATTATAGTCCTCATCATACAACATGCATAGCACATATTAAGTGTAGTTTATGATTAAAACACTGAGGTTTAGGAAGAGTAGTGAACGTGAATCTGGATTTCAAATCCATTGAGGTTTAGGAAGACTAGTAAATGTGAGCCTGGATTTCAAATCCTCTTGCTATATATAGCAAATATATATATATATATATATATATATATATATATATATATATATATATATATATATATATATTTAGATTTTGGGTTTCCCTTCAGCAGGGTTTCTCATCTTCTGTACCAGTGACACAATTGATCAGGTAATTCCTTGTGGTGAAGATTTGTTCCATGCATTTCGGGATATTTCACATTGTCTGTATTCTGTTAAGACATTTTTAATTTCTGTAAGAAATGATACTAAAATGATAGTACTTCCTGTTTTGCCCTAAGTGAAAATGGCAAAAGCATTGCTGGATATCACAGTGGAAAGGGTCAGATCAGCAGTATTAGAGGACCACTGCCTAGAACAATGCATTTCAACAAAGAGCAGAAGCAAGATAAAATCACCCTACCCCAAATCACAGGCAGGTTAGCGTCTCATGAAGCTGTATCATTTGCTTTGTTTGGCTGGGAATGCTGAGTGGGTGTCAAACTGGAGGAGAATTCACATGTCCTTGCTATAGAAGATTATGAGAAATGAACTCTGCAAGAGAACATTTGTTATACTGGCTGGAGAGGTCACAACCACAGAAAAGCTGGGAAGGGTCTGCACTCAGTATGTAGGCAAACATGGAATGTGGTATAAGAGGAATAGTTTTTAGAGTTTAAGAACCTGCGAAGACTTCTTGTTACAGTCCTATATGAATGAGCTTTGCAAGAATTGCTGACACCTGCAATTATTCTATTTCTTCATCTCTAAGAATGGCAAGTTTTGCTCCTTTTTCATGGGGTTTATAGAGGCTTCCTCATGGACAGGGATGCATTGGATACTGTCTCAGTTACAATTCTCTCATTGCTCAAAAAATACCTGACGTGCAAAATGAGGAAAGGTTTATTTAGCTCTCAGTTAGCAGAGCGTTTTTCCGCACTCAGCTGACTCCAAGGCAGAGTGGCAGAGGGCACAGAGCATCCTTTCATGGTGTCAGCCAACAGCAAGAGAGCAAAAGGGCAGGAGCAGTGGCAAGCCGCCATGGCAGCAGAGAGCTAGGCTGTCTCTCTTACCTGACCTTCAAGCTATCTGTCTCAGGCTGGGTGTAGCACTCACACTCATAATCTCAGCAGTATTCAGACCCATAATTCCAACTTTGAATTATGAATTAATCGTAATGTAGAACTGCTCCTCAATGACCGCATGAGGAAGACAGATACACACCAACCATAACAGATACAAAAGAATGACAGTTGGCTTAACTGGCACCAATATAACATGCAAGTTGTTCTATTTGTATTAAAATGAGCTGATCTATAACTAAGAATATGTATAAACTTGTTTCTACATGTTAAGGCCCCAAAGAGGAAGTCATATTTTTGTCAGACAAAAGCTGCAACAGGGAGAGCAGACAGCAGCCTCCACAAGCTAAGATGAAGCATGAGGACATGAACGCCCTGGCAGTGACACTGATGCTAAGTGGCCAGGCACTTGGTGCCTTATGAAGTTGGAAGCTCCCAGACTTCCCAACAGACTTATGGGAACAGAGAAAGGACTTCAAGAGTTTTGATTTCAGTGCTGGTTAAAGAGAGTTGTATGAACTGGTAGAAATATTAAAATAGTGTGTGCAGGTTTGTGGGGGTGAATCAAGTTTTAGGGGTGCAGTTCATGTATGAGATGCCTACTAGACATCAGAGGATACAGTTAGCAATGAGAGATCCATTACAAAACTTGGGGGAAATGTTTAGCTTCAAATATAAATTTGAAAAAATATATAAATTTGAAGTCTGCTATGTGAAAATTAGTCTAACGAGGTTTGGCAGTAAATTTATAGAAAAGGGAGTAGAACTGTGGAGTAGCTGAGATCACTTCTGTGTTCAGAGGTGAAGAAATTATCAAAAATGGAAGAAAAGGGCAAGCCAGAAGGGACTAAAAAGATGGAAGAACTTGAGAATCAAAATGAAATAGCAAAGAAACAGAGTGTATGAATCCACTTATTGAACCTGTGGAATAAAATATGAATCTATAACTTCATACTATATGAAATGATTAAATTAATGGAAAAAAATAATACATGAACTAAGTATAGAATTCTAGCCACTAAATGCCATTGCGGCTATAGCGTCATCTTCTTTTCCAATCATGAGAATAACCACTGATTAAGGAAGAAATCACCTGTGGGTAAATATTTTAGTTTCATTGAAGATATCCATCATAAATTAACAAATTGACATCCAGTATTATACATGAACTTGCCAATATCCCTGATAATACATAAAATCATGTTTCTTCTGTAGCACATGAGGGAAAAGTAGAAGCAAACGTTTATTTGTAGAATTCTACAGTTTTAGAACTGTATTAAAACTTCCGAAAATACAGAAAATTGGCCACATAAAGAATGCACCATTGAGTAAGTTCCATATTTATCCAATAAAGCATAAACAACTTTTCAACACAATGGAATCCCTACCTCCCATCTTAATACAACCCTAACAATTGTGACTCAGACATTTCAACTGTAACAAGTTCATGTCTGATTTTGGACTTGGGTTATAACTACCTGCACCCCCCAAAAGTCACTGGAGCAATCCCCACCTGTTGTGAAGCCTCTTGCAAGGTGCCTTGACCCTTTTTCCTTTGGTAGTGCTATTCTAGTTCTACCTTCACGCTGGGATTTCAGACTCATTCTCCCATGATGGCCATATGGTGCTTCTCATATTTTTCAAAGATTCACTCAAAACATTGTTACTTATTAAAAAATTTAGTAGAGCAACCTCATCAATTTACTGTATGTAATTTTGACGTTCTTTTATGACTGGATCATTAGCTTTAAATTGACTTAATCATTTAAAAGAAAAATCTAGATAAACCAAACAGATGAATTCATGACATTGCAACCACATGCTGAGAACTCCTCTGGAAGCCTTGTGACTCCTCATTTGGGCTCACACAGTGTCCTAGGGGTCAGTTATTCCTATGTTATAAGAAATGGAGTGACTGTAGCTTGACTTAATGAACCCACAGCAGGATTTGAATTGGAGCGGACCTGGCTGCGCTGTGCTCCTCCTGCCTATGGCTTCTCTGCCATAATAACTTTGCCCAGCCCGAGCTCCCTCTGTTCAGCTTGTGCTTCCTTACCTCTGTGGGCTTGAATAGCCATTCCACTTTTATATTTCAAGCAAGCAGATTTTAAGACACTAATATTTTTAGTTTTCAAATAGCCTTGAAATCTGATTCTGAAGAAATTTGAGAGGATAATTCGAAGACTTGGCTGGAGAATATATTGAAGAGGAAATCAAGGCTAAAATAAAAATGTTGAGTAGTGTCTTCCACTGCATGCTTGCTTTCTAGGCAGTAATGAGTTAATGATGCTACAATTTAGATTCAGATCTCTTAAACATCTATTTGTAGCATTTACCTGATTTTCAGGAAAGTCTATAATTAGGAAGTATTAGCATTCTGTACACCAGGCTAAGCACATCAGATTCTAATGTACCTTTTCAATAGGGGAAATTACAGCTAGAAATATAGTTGCTAAAAATGGAGAGTGGCCTAGAATCACATTCATTTCTCCTTTAGTTAATAGTATCTAATTTCCATGGTCAGAGTATATTAACTCATGCTTTTTCAGCATCTTTACCAGGATAAGAAAAGCTCAAAATATCTGTGCTTCGATTAGCAAATTTTATGTTTTTAAAAAATATTCTTAGAAGGATTTTGTCATAAATTTAACTCTTGGTAGAATTAACTAAGTTAACCAAGTTGTTTGTAGGCTTCCCTAAGAAATATTTTCGCAAATAATATTTATTCTCCCAGAAAATATTTCACTTAACAAAATAATTTTAACACATGATTTTTTTCCTATGGTAACAACTTATTTGTTAGAAGACACTGTGATGAAAAATAAGATAAAATACGTTTATTTAACTGACACCAGGAATCAAACTCAGAACCTTGTACCTGTGAGAAGCTATGCTTCTGAGCTGTATACCCAGCCCAGAAAATGAAAACGCTTTTTTTTTTTTTTTTTTGCCAAACTGGAGATTAAGCTCAGGCTCTTACACTTGCCAGACAAGTGCTTATTCTACTGAGCTATCTTCCTGGCCCCAGAAAATGCATTTCTAATTGCAGTAAATAAAATACAGTTGAACTGAAATGACATTATCATCACATATGCTTCTATTTATATTTGGTCAGAAATATTCCTACTTGAATTTAATGACAAAGTGACAAAATGAATTTTATTAATGAGTTACTTTTATAGCATAAGAGTATAGAAAGATTTCATGATTATTCAAATAATGAAACTACTTCTACAAGACTTTTAAATAAACAAACATTATAAATCACATCAAGTTCTTTATTATTTTGTAAACAACAGTTCTTATATTCAGTGTTTTAAATGATATCTAGGCTACCTAAAGTTATCAATGTAACTCTCAAACATTTCTAACTCATATCAGGTAAAGCAATATGCTGAAAATAACAAAATTAGAATTATTTAAAATATAAAACTCATATGATATACATGATTTATTTTTTGAAGATACTCAATCTGAAATCATGAATATATTCTTATCATAGTAGTTAAAATATGTACAATTATTTGAAGAATTTAAAAATGTGATATTCTGCTGGGCATGGAGGCATGGACCTGTAATTCCAGCATTCCAGAGGCTGAGGCAAGAGGACTGCCACAATCCTGAGACATTCTGGGCTACACTGGCAATTTAAGGCTATCCTGAACTAAATAGCAAACCTGTCTCAAAAAACAAATGAACAAATAAACAAAAACAATGTTATGCAAATAAAGCGATCTTTTGTGGAGAAGGGTAGTCAGTTAAGTTTAACAAATATTTATTATGCCTCTACTCTGTACCATCCAATGTTCTAGGGCCAGGGAATATGTGGATGAACAGAAGACGAACCGCTCCTAGTTAGAAGCTTGCCTTCCAGTAGGAGGAGCTAGCAATGAAAATACATAACAGAAAGTGAGCCTGATAGTGTTTATGAGTAATATATGCTAGACTGAAATAGAATATGGCCCCTACAGTGACTGATGTGGGGAGGGTGGTCTAGGGGACTCATTTAAAAGGTGGCTCCAGCATCCTTGAAAGATTAAGATGTTTGTGCAGATATTTAGGGGGAGAGCATTCTGCACAGGAGCTCAGGTAGTCCAGAGGCTCAAGGAAGAAGCCTGCTTGTATGTACTGGCTGGGAACAGAGGTACCAACAAAGGAGCAGGCAGTGGGTGCTGAGGTGAGAGGCATGCATCAGGATGGAGGCAACACGAAGGAGCTGGTCCTGAGAGCCTGACCTTTTACTCCCAGTAACATGGGAGCTGCTGCAGGGTATAGAGCAGAGGAGTGGCAGGAACCAACTTATAATCAAAAAGAATCGCAGGAGTTGCTGTGTAGAGCACAGAGTACAGGGAGGTGAGGGAAAGACAGCAAGACAAGTTTGGAGGCTTGGTGGCTTGGAGAGGTCTTGGTAGCTATTTGGCACCTAAGTCACCATTCTGAATGTGTTTTTAAGGAGCATCCTGCTTCCCTGTGAGGGACAATTTAAATTACAATTTTGTAAAAATGAAATATGGACACAAGAGGTGTCTTCTAATGCAACTCATTTTTTTAATTGTTAAAAGAATGAAACAAAGCAGCACTAATTTTCGTGGGTGCAACGTGTGCATGATGAGTGTGGGAAGGAAAATGAAGGACAACCTAGACTCACTGTGTTCAAGTCCCAGATCTGCCATTAACTAGCTGCACTGCTAGACAAATAAAGGGGCTCGTCTTGCCCGTATTTTCTCTCCTAATAAAATACTGGGTTTAGATAAATTGATCTGTAAAATGTTTGCTGTAATAAATGTTCTTCACCGTATGGTGTAAATTAATTCCATTTACAGATATTTATTGATTTTAGCTTATGAGCAACACATGGAGCTTATGGTTTTTGTTAAGAATCTGTAAAACTAAAAAAAGAAGAATCTATAAAACTAATAGGAATTTCAAGAGCAGGGTACTTACAAGGTACATTTTCATGCAGAAGGTAGACTCACTGAAGTGATTTTTACCAGCTCTTCAGACTATTATGTGGTTACATAAAAATAAAAGTTTAGAGTTGTACAGTTTTGGTAGTTTTCCAGTATGTGATATGATGTTATATCCCTGCAATTCACTTTGGCATGGTTCCTAAGAGTTGTTCATTCAGATTTCAGATCTGACTTTGTATATACACTAAAACTATGAAAATTTCTCTAAAATTAGATTAGTGAAAGCATCCTGATCTCAGAATACATTAAACACTTGATAGCTTCATGAATAAATAAATCTATCTACACTACTCTCTACTCCACTGAAATTTCATGGAAATTGTATATTTAAAATTTTTGGAGAAATTTATAATCATTACTGCTAGGCTTAACATGAGATGTAATAGAAGTGTTTATCATTACTTTAAAACATACATATATATTCATGTAACATTCTTCAAAGTATTTTATGTTAAATAAAATAAATGTCAAGTGGTAGAATCCCTTATAGCAATAACAGAGAATCATTTCATGTTTCATATGTGACCATGTCTAGCTTTTCAGCTGTTTTCCTTAATTCAATGATCCTAACTTTTGTTAATGTTCTGTTCCCTTCTCATATGGAGACAGCTTAGAAGTAAAAAAACGCTGAGTTTAGATCAACGAAACACTGAGGTCTTTTATGGAAGAACTCAAGAAGCTCATATTTTTATAACTTCATGAGATATTCAGAATGTTTCCATACTTTTCATTATGGTTTTTGCCTAATTGTTCCCTCAAAGCCTCATGTAGTCAGAGACGGGCTTCTATACCTTGTGATTAATTCATGATTTAGTGATGGGATCTGGGTGTGAGTGCTGTACCTGGCCTGGGGCAAATAACCTGGGTACAGCGTAAGGGAGACAGACTTGCTGCCTGTTGCCCTTGGTGCCGCTACTCCCATTTGCTCTTGCTTTCTGCTTTTTTCTTGCTGCCACCATGACTAGTTGGTCTCTGCTGTGTGTCACTCTGCTTTGGAGCCTGTTGAGTATGGTCTGAAACCCCCAGCAGCTGTGAGCTACATAGACTTTTCCTTCCCAAATTTTGAGTGTTGGATATATTTGTCCCAGCAAGAAGAGAAAAATAACCAAGACAGAGTTTGGCACCAGAGAAGTGAGGTCGTTGCTGTCACTAAGCCTGACCATGTGGATTACATGTGGTAATTGCTTATGGGAAGAGACAGGAAAGGTTCATAGGTGTTGCCCATAATGGAAGTGCTGGAACAGCTTTGTCTATGCTGTATACGGGATTCTGGTCAGAGTTCAGAAGACCAGAAGGCTGATTGAAAACCTTCCTATAAAGACCAGTCTGGGCAGGTTTCTGCTGGGAAGAAGGACTGCATCAGCTGTTGGACTCTGGATAATTTGTTTTCTGGCTTGACAGAAAGTTTACCTGAATTTTGTTGATGTCCAGAGATTTTTGCCTGAGACTGAGATTAAGCATGACAGACCGCTTAGTCTTGCAAACAAAATCTTAACCAGTTGAATATTGAGACAGTGGATTGGCTATTTTTTTGCAGGCGGTGGGGGTTAGTCACATTTATGTTGGAAATCAAGAGTAAAGATCCTAGCAGGATGATTTAAAATGTGAGTTTAGCCAGAAATGAAACTCCAATAAAACTATGGAACACAAAGACAGAGCTGAAAAAATTTCAATTGTGGAGAAGGAACAAGAGAGTGGGAAGGGTGGCCTGACGGCATCATTGGAGGCAACAGGTCTCCACCCTGTGCAGCCTCAGAACTGCAGGGTGAGGGACTTTGCCTTGAGGGGAAAGCCACAGAGCCTCATGTTTCAGAATGGTGGCAGCAGTCACGCCAGGTTCCAGAATGGTGCTAACACAGAAAATTTGTTCCTTGGAATCAGGGTTAGAGTGCTTAGTAATTCAGGCACTTGACCCCTAAAGCAAAGAGAGAAAAAAGCCAGGCTACTGCTTCAGCTGGCAGCAGTCCTTGGCATCATCCACATGACATTGGCATTAGGCATAATCATAATGCAAGAGTTCTCAAATTAAGAAGGCTTCCACCTTCATTTCAAAAGAAGGCCTGGGAGGCCAGGCAGTGTGGCCCTATGAGAGCAGTGTGTAAAGCTGTGAGTATGACTCCTGTTCAGTGGAAACTTCAGAAGTTTGGAAAAGCCAGAAATGTGGATTATCTGAGGAAAACTGCAGAAAAGGAGCAAAACAGACCTAGGAGAGAAGCCGTGGGATCTACCAACAGCAGTGCCATAGAAGTGGAGCCACATGGAGCGTACAATTCACCAATGCTTGCTTCAGATGTTCGCAAAGGACCTATAGAACAGAATATTTGCCCTGCTGGATTTTGGACTTGCTTTGGTCCCAATTCTTCATGTCCTAATGTGCATGCCTTTGGGAGTGATAATGTTTATCTTGTGCTTTGAATGTTGGAAGCATTTAACTTTTCATTTGTACAGGGCCTTACATCTAAGAGTTTGCCTTAGGCCTTGGAGGAGACTTGGGACTTGGAATTTTCAGTAAAGCTGAAACTTGTCACTTCGGCCACTCTTGGCGATGGACTAACATGCCTTTTTCATAAAGGAATGCGCATGAGTCTTTCAGAATGTTATGGTTTGTGTTTAGTTGTCCCCGCAAAGCCTCATGTAGTCATGGGGTGGACTTCTAGACTTTGTGATCAATTCATGCTCTAGTGCTAGAATTATGCATGTGAACGCTACACCCATCCTGGGGCAGATATCCTGAGTGCATCACAAAGGAGTAACACTTACTCTCTTAGAGCTTTGTTGCCACTACTCCCATTTGCTCCTACTTTCCACTTTTTGCTGCCACCATGAATGGCTGCTCTTTGCCATGCGCCACTCCGCCTTGGAGTCAGCTGAGTATTATCTGAAACCTCCACTAACCATGAGCTAAATGAGCCTTTCCTTCCATAATTTTGAGCATTTGTCCCAGGAAGGAAAGAAGAGTAATCAAAACACTTTTCAATACCCAAATTAGATTTCTTACACATTTTATTAACTAGTTTACTTTATAGCAAGGAAAGATACTTATGGGAAGTCCTTGTGTTCTTTTTTTTTTTTTTTTTTTTTTTTTTTTTTTTTTTTTTTGCTTCATAAAGTTGCCTCTTAGAAAACTAGGAATGCTTCATTTGTACATGCAAATTTGTTTATTAGTATTGAGTTTTCTAATGTATTCTTGTATGTGGAATTCAAATTCGTATTTTACTTTATTTTGTACTTTTTAGGGAAGGATCTTCAGGGTCTCACTACTAGATCAGACTCATAGTGATCTGCCTGTTTAGAGCCTCCCAAGAGCTGGGATTACAAGCATGTACAATCCCACCCAGTCTCAATTGTCTTTCAGTGCACCCTGGGGGTAGGGGACCAGCATGGCAGGGCCCTGGTTCCTGCACCTGCTTGCAGGATCTTTAATCCATTGAGCTATTTGGCTGGCCCTTCAAATTTATAAAATGGATGTTTACATGTCTTTTAACCTGATACCACTGAATAATCTAAATACCTAATAAGGTAAGCAGATAGCAATAAAGTTTCATTGTTAGAAATCCAGCATCACATTAAAAGGAATTCTAAATACACTTGCAGTGAAATCAACAATTACTTATAATAATGAGCACACACACATATGTGAGTGTAGGTCCTATTAAGTATATACATATGTATATATTTCAGATATAGCTTTATATCCAAAACCTTGCTCATATTTCAACTTTTATATAAAATAGTTAAAGCATGATGTGTTGATTTAATATTTAATTCATATACATGTATTAATTATTTAAATAGAGCTTAGCGGTAACACATATTAAATTTTTTACATATGCCACTAAACTAAAACAGAACTTTTCTTCTCCTATCAGTCTGTGAAAGATGATATATCTGTACACCAAGTTAATCCTCCAGCTAGTCCTTATGAAAATTTTAGAAGTTTATGGTACAGGCAGGACAGGCTCTAAGCTTATGTTTACTATGAATTATAGTGTACATTATACAACAAACATTTTTAGAAAATATATGCATATGAATATATTTTACATATAGGAATAATAAATTGAGGTGTGTGCTAACACATTTGAAGTAGGATGTAGAAAATGACCCATTTTGCTTAACACAATAATGATCCTGCTTATATGCTGCTTAAAAAATCTTTTGGGAGTAATATTCTAAATCTTTGTTAAATAATGAGTAGTAGCCAATGCTTTTCTCAAAATACATAAAATCAACCTTTTCTGCTGCAAATTGAATAATTTTTTATTGTAACTCTTGTATTCAATATAGCACATTTCATTTTAAAAACTTAAATGGGCCTTCCCTTGACAGCTATGACTTTGTAACAGTTACGTTTCTGCAGACATATATAGCTATCATAAAGTCTCACTTATCTCTGCTAGGAATTTGCCTGATGAGGTTTTCCATCTCTTTTCTTGTACAGTTTCCTGGTGTACTGTCAGACACATGTTGGGTAGATGTCTCCCATATTCTGCTCCTCTGATCCCCACAGAAACCTCTTCACCTTGTCCTACTGCCTAAATGTGACCCTTAAGCCCTCAGATTCTGAGCTCCCTGCAAGAGGCAGCTGAGTAGTTTATCCCAACACCAGTCTCTCTTAATGGGATAGGGTTGAGATGGAACCAACTTAATCTTTATATTTTCTGTAGGACCATTTATGATGTTTCTTAATTTCCACAGTGAAGTTCAGAGGCATGGTATTTATACAGGCTTTGAGTAACAGACAGTCCCTATAATTTAAAAGTACTATTACATGTCTTTATTTAACTATAGATATAGTCATAACTCACAATCCCTGCTCAATATTGACTATATCCTAATCAGCTTCCTTTTTTTAAATATCACAGAGTCCACTAGGAGATCTCTGGATTTGTTCATTCCTGGTATATCAGTCAGTTTTCTCATGGCTGAAATAAAATACCAATATTCGCAATTTCAAGAAGAGCATTACTCTGCTCAATTTTTCAGTCTATGATTGTCTGCCTCTAAAGCAGAGACATCATGGCATAAGATTATGACAGAGAAAGAGTCTCCAGTTCATGATGACAGGGAGATACAATAGGGCAAGGGTCCCAAAGTGGAAGGGGTGAGAGACCAAAAACAGACCCCAGTGTGACCACTCTGAGACCCATCTCAACACAGTGAGAAATTCTACCATTGGGGCAGGCTCCAAATTCCATCAAATTTGTTCTCCCACTCTAACAAACATGCCTGGGTACCTGGAGTCCTGAAGACTTAGACACAGAGGGCTCCTTTCCCACTTTGGGTTTTATTTTGGGTTCTTTATTGCTCAGGAAAGATTTCTTTCTCCCTTGGATGACTGACACAGGATTGCCCATTCTCTTTAGAGAATATCTAACTTATCATTCACAGATGTGTTTTGTTGGCAGTCATTCTTACTCAACAAGTGTTTTTATGATTGAACTCATAGTTTAGCAAATCTCTAGCCATTTAGTCTTTGAAACCATCCTGCAGACACCAAATCAACAGTAGCATGATTTCTTTCAGTTCAGTTCAATTCATCTCTGGAGCTTCATACCTGTGCACGTTCTGCAGTCTTCTGGTGTTTAGATATCCTTGGCCTATAAAGAACTTTCATGAGAAGAACAACTTTTATGCAGTTATTGAGTAGGGCTCTGTTGCTCCAGGGCATTAAAAGCCCAGTTTGGGTCCTTCTAGATATAAGAAGTCAAGTAATTCAGGAAACAAGCTAGGTTTTTTGCCTTCTTTTCTACCAGGAATTCAACAGCATCGCTACATTTCTGAGCTGAGAGAAAGAGAGTGATGTGTAATAGAAGCTGTTGAAATTATAATAGAGCCTGCCTGGTCATGTAACTTACTTTGCCTTCCTCACCCAATGAAAGCCCATGCCAAATACGCTGCTTTTATTATCTGATGGGTTGCTGCTGTGTCTGTCAGCTTGCCAACCTGTTTGGTCTGCTGATATCCAGGTCATAACAGGAAGCTCTAAGAATATAATTACTTTACTGAGGCATACTGGCATGTTCAGGTCACTTCTGAAACTAAAACCATTGTAACACAACTCTAGAAGAATGGTCTACATTTTCACAGCTGGGGTTTGCTAGCCAATCTACATGGCATCCTTTTCCACTATGAATTACCTCTGCATGAAGATAGAGGTTTGCATGTTATGTGGTCAGGAAGTAGGATTGACTGTTTCACAATATTGTCTGCCACAGAACCCTCCTTACTCTGGACCCACACAAATTACCAGGCTTCAAAATGACTTCACAAGTAGCTGAGAAGTAGTACAAAGTGTATGTCTTATATCCAAAATCTAAAGTGAGAAAGGAAACACTAACCCTTTTGCTTAGTTGTAGGTAACGTAATACTTATTCTATATATGACAGAAAGCAAAATTAGGCTTAGCCGTGAGGTAAAACCAAGAGTATATATTTCTGTCTATCCAAGATGAATTTAGATTTCTTCAGAACTTTTCTTCATAGGAAGAATTTTAAAAATGCATTTACCTAGCCAATTATATATATTTCCAGAGGCTGTGTTGATACGTTCTCATTACTCTATCCCATGCTGCACAGCTACTGCATTTAGGTTTGGAATCGCTATCAGCCTCGGTTTGCAGCAGTTGGCTATTATCTGCCATTATCCATTTGATTTCTAATATGCCAGACTTGTGGCCTTGATGGAAAAATGATTCAGACAACTACCTGTGCATGACTTAAACCTTTGAAAGAAGCACGAATCTCTAATGTTTCACTAAGGATGAGATTTTTGTCTTTAGTTTGTGATTTTGACTGAGTCTGGGATTGAGTTTCTCTTGTGTTTTTCTTTTCTTTTCAGTACCAGAGATCGAACTTAGAGCCTTTCACTTGCCAGGCAGGTGTGCTTGTGTTTTTTCCTACCTATCTCCATGTAGATTCTAACTCATACATTAAGTAACCAAGATGAAGGTTTTGTGAGTTGTCAGTGACATTTGTCCTGTCTTTGTCTGTGGAGTGTGGGAAAACAAGCACTGAGGAGATTCATAGATTCCACATGTCACTAGATCCCCCAATACTCAACTTTATCAGATTGCCATAGGAATTTTTTTAAGGCACACTTCTCAATCTCAAGCAATGCCCTTATCCAACACTGTTTAAAACATCTGAGTGCTTCTTCTGGTAAATGTGTGCATGTGCTCTTGGAGAAGGTACTTCATATGTTTATTCTAACATGAAGTTTCCTTCCTCAAGCAAATCTACCTTCACTTACACGCAGCGATCTTTGAGATCACTAATGTCTGTGAGTAGGAGAACATAGAAGTCCCAGCTTTGGGCCAGCAAGATAGCTAAGAGGTCTAAAGCACCTGCTTAGGGAAGCTTAGGCAGATGCCGGGGAGCATGGTTTGATTCCCAGCACCACATGCCATGCCAGTCCCACCCTCAGGGCTGGCTGAGCTGGCCAAATAGAATAAAATTCTATTTGCTTAAGCTGACCAAATAGAATAAAATTCTATTTGCTTAAGCAGATGACAAATTAAACTTTTCACCTCTTTTTTCCATTCATGTCCCCAGCAGATTCAGATAATGCCTACCAGCATCAGTCAGAGTAGATCCTCTTTACTTAGTCCTCTTCTGTTACTTGGAAACAGTCAGACATACAGAAATACTTACCAGTGACCTGGGCATCCCTTCATTCACTCAAGTTGACACATACAGTTCTCATCAGAGAGAATAATGCTTAAATATTTCTGCAGAAAACAGTCATCTTTAGCTGTCTTACATGATAAATCCTCTCCAGCATGACCAGCTCGCTGAGCCTCATGAGTTCTTCATAGTGCTCTCGGATGTAGTTATACCTTCACCTCAATTACCATCAGTGCTTCTGTGCTTAACACTTGATAGACAGTCTGAAGAGGCATCTATCAGTGATGTTGGTAAGATGTTAAATCTTGAGTCATGAGAAAGTGCCCTGATATCAGCAAACCCTCCTTTATTCAAGCTTTCATGCTATGTTCTTTTTGTCATCACTCATCCTGTGCATCCCCAAGTAGGATTTCTAGATTTTTTTCCCCCCCGGTATATACTGGCCAGATCTCAAAGCTGTTTTAGTAATGATTACTTTTCCTTTAACAGCAGAGACATTTTCCTCCATCTGTTCATGTTTACCTTCATTAGCAGGACAAAATACTAGAGAAAATCACCTTAAAGGATGAACAATGTAGTTTGGCTTGAGGTTTCAGCCCATGCTCAACAGGCCTCATTTTTTATGGCCTATAGTGAGGTGGCACATAACAGCAGGCGTCATGTGGAAACATGTGTATCACATGGCATCCAGGAGGCAAAGGGAAGGAGAGAAAGTAGCAGCGGAAAGACGTACCCTTGAAGAACTCATCCCCAGTGACCTACTTCTACCTGGGCTCCCCTTCTTAACATATTTCTGCCACCTCCCAAAAGCATCAGCTGTTTGGGACCAAATTTTGAGTACATGAGCCTTTAGGGGACCTTCTAGATGCCAGCTGTGACACTGATCTCTAACTCTCGCTATGGATCCTGAAGCACTTTGAGAAGAAAAGGACAGAGTTTCAAAAGAATAATCTTCTTGAGAGGTAGGACTCCAATAAAAAGATATTGGCATTCCCTATCAAAATGAAAAAAATCTTCTTCAGCTACCCTAGGAATTTTAGCAGAATCTGCATGCTCATATTTCTAAAGCACATATTCTGATTTCAAGAACTCTATCAGGATTCTTAACTTCACATAGGGAATTTTCTTGACCCAGGAAGCTAACTTCACAGTCCTTATATGTCCTAGGCTGTGTATGCTTGCCAGCTAACAATGTTCCACAGCCAGTGCATTCCATCTGTTTGAATCCATCCGCATTTACCTTACATAAGTGCCTCCGGAATCAAGGTTCTATCACACATCAGAAGATCCAACGACCTTACATAGCAGCCAGCAATGGTGTCCTTGATTGCTACCCCACTGATGAATGACTGAACTACATAATATTATGTTGAAAGTCTGCTTCCTAAAACAAATCTTTGTATCAGCTATTTCAATTTCACTTGCCTCCATGGCAGATCCTGAGGTAAGGATTTTAATATGTAATCAATTTTGTAAATGAAAACAAGAACAATGATGAGGTGAAACAAGGAAGTGATAAAGGACATAACAGCAATGATTTTATTATCTAATCCAGTGGGACTTAATTCTCTGTGTCACAGCAGAACAGATCTCATAAGTATTGCCAAAAACTGTGCAAGTGAGGTAGGGCATTCACTATTTTCTCTCTACTACTGCATGATAGATTGTCTTGTTGTATGCTATCTCTCTGATCATGCATACAGACCTCATGTACACTCCCGGTCAGGAGAGAGAAAGGTCTTAGGTATAGAGAATCATGGGTCTCTAATAGCTGCTGTTAGTGAAGCACTCTCCTCTCTCAGCTTATGCAGTAGCGTGCTTCACAGGTCTGAGAGATGGATGACTCTTAAATGTACTTTTCTAATCCAGCCTTGCCTTCTGTTCCCTGGGTGCTGTGCTTGCTTGATATTACTTAGAAAACTCAGAAGATAGTTTGAAATTTGCATTTTTTAAGACTGAATTTATGAAATCTTCCCATCTTCTAAAGCAGTGCTTCTTTCTGTATTCCCTGAATACAGTGGCACCTCCATCCACCTAAGTCAGAAACCCAAGGGTCATGCCTGCCTTTCCTCCTTTATTCTCTATATGCCTACAAGTCATGTAGAAGCCACCAGTTTATCTTGCACAAATCCTTTGAATCTATCTTTTCCCCTATCCACCCACACTCCTTTAGTGCAGAAAATCATTATTCCTATCTTCATAATTATTGCAAAAACCCTTCTGCTTTCCCCTCCATTCGCTCTCCACTCTGTCATATGGCCAAGCATAAATTTGATAAATTGTTCTTGTGCTTAAAACCTGAAATGATTCCTGATTGATCTTAAGATGAAGACAAATGTCATCAGTGCATTCAACATCCTTTAAGGTGCAATGCCTGTTTTCCTTTTACACTCCATTCTTGGTATTCTTAAACACTGGACTTCAACATAATAGATTTGTTTCAGGGTCATACTATTCTCCTGGAACTTCACTCATGTTGCTTTTGCTATCCAGTCTGTCTTGCTCTGGAACTAATGAATTCTAATGATTTCTGACTCCCAACACAGACCTTTCTTCCTAGACTTCTTTGCTACCTGATAATCTTGAATGGTTTCTGCCAGCTATGTACTCACAGTAGCTATTTTTACTTCCTTTCACAGTTGATCACATTTCATTGTAATTATCACTAATTGACTTTCTATGGTGCTATACAGTACTGTGTCTTTCTTAGTTACTATTTTGAGCTATTAGCCACAATCCAGTACAAAACAGGTGCTTAATTAATGCCTGTTAATAAATAAGTAGTTTATTTCTTTTGGGTCATTTAAAAAGTTACTAGTTACAACACATTGTATTTTACAGGATATTGTTCTTAATTATCTTTTGTTTTTCCTCAAATGTATAGAAAAGTGTATAGTACATGAAAAAAACCTGATAAATGTTAGTCAATTAAAGAAATGAAGATCTGATAATATTGATTAATACTGGTAACAAACACAGTACACATTACCAACTTGAGATGAAAATATCTGATAAGGATCGCTGCTAAAGTCACATTTGTGCTAAAGGTACACAACTCATTTTCAGCTTAATGTTATCCTTCTTCATAATTACATATGCAATATAATTATGTACCATGCAAGGTTGTTGAAATCAAGATGAAGATGTACATGCTAAATTATATCTGTGAATATTTTCCTCACTATTTGGAAGAAACAAATAATTCACATATTCAAACTTGTAAAGAGAAAAGTCTCTATAAAGGTAAGGAAAGCCTTTACTATTCCAAGATTCAGTAGTGTATTTTCAAAGAAGAATTGAAGATGCATTCTCAGGGAATTATTTTAGCAGAAAAATCAAAGAAATTCCTCCATAGCATTTTGCTCCATAGAACCAAGTATTAAATAGCTTCATGGTTAGAAAATATATTTGAGGCAGGCATGGTGGTGCATGCCTGTAATACCAACACTCGGGAGGCTGAGGCAGGAGAATCAGTGCAAGTTTGAGACCAGCCTGGGCTACAAAAGTGAGTTCAAGGCCAGCCTGAACTGCATAATAAGACCCTGCCTCAAAAAAGAAAATGTATTCTGTCTTCCACTAACTAGATATTTCTCTGGGCTTAGATCATCATGTTCTAAATCCATTATGCCATGTTTCTTCTGAGAGCAGGCGGAGATGCCTCTGCCTCTGCTCTATCACTTTCTTGCAGTGACAAATGTCTAATGGCTTCCTACCAGACATTTCATGTCTTTGTTTTCCATGCTGGAAAACATATGGTCTGTTTCATCCAGAGAAAATTCCTGTTAGGCAATTGAGAGACCAGGTTATCCTGTTTGAAATTGGAAGGATTTTTGTGAGAAGTGACACTTTTAAAACATCTATTATTCAGTAGTTTGTCAAGGGAGGTTTTCACAAAATTTGATGAGAGAAAAAGAGTGTGGTTCTCTGTACTTGTTTCCTATTCTTGGCCTTTGTGTGTCAACTCCGTCCTTTGCCTCCTCAAAGGAAAGCAAATCAACTCTGGAAACGTTCTAGAATTGTACTGAATATAAACTCTTCAAAATTGTTGATAAAGTCCTTAGATCTGGAAATTGTATGGCTAGAATGAGCACAGGGATTCAGAGCTCCTAAACTAGTTCTTTTTTTTTTTTTTTATATAATTTGATCAACTTTAATATATACATTCCAGTGAAAACATGGCTGCAATTTGGGTAATGAACACATCCATCACCCCAGAAGTTTTCTCTAGTGCATTTTTTTAAACTAGTTCTTTAATAGAGCAGGAAAATATTTTAAAAAGTAGGCATAATGTTAAAATTCAGGAGGCACGAACAAGCAACTGTGTCTGCCATCAGATACAATATACTCTTTTCATCAACAATATATTGAAATCTGGAGAAAGTTCAAACTTAACGAAGATGTGCATGTAAAGTTGACCTGTATTTGTTGAATTTTCCATGAATTTTTGAAAATCTGAAGGATCTGATATTAGTAGAAGTATTATGTTCTAAAAATCAAAACTTATCTTCCATTGGGACTGGGCCATTCCCAATACTTTAGTATTTTTGTACAGTTGTATCAAATCCTCTGTGAAAAGAAAAATGGTGTCCTTTTATATGTTCACATTACCATATTAATACGTTTCATGAAACAAATGATAGTGTGCAGAATGCAATTATGCAGGGCATTTAATAAGAATCCCTCAACTGAAGCCCCTTAAAGTAGGCTACATAATCACAAATATAATAAAGATTATTTTGTAAAAAAGTGAACATTTGGAAAAAGACATGTGTTTCATATTTTGGTGTTGTAGAGAAAGCTTTGATTTTAAATTTGTGGTTCAATATTTATAACCAGCAGGGATTTACATTACCTTGTTTAGGTTCTTCTAGCTTCCATATGCAGTCTTCTATTGTACCCCCACTCCCCCCAAAAAAAAATACCAGGGCATATGTCCAGTGGGTTTATTGACTGATGTTTTTAAGTAATTTTATTCACTTTTTGTTTTATTATTTTTATTACTTTTAAAACTTTTCATTATCATGTAGTACAAACTGTTAATGAGGGATAATTATCCTTTTAAGAATTACCTCAGTGGTTGTTTCATTTTGTTTTTCATTTTTGTATTAATTTTTCTTAGTTTGTGCCCTTGGAAATATTGCTACTAATTTTTTTCATAGTAAATTCAAGACATGTCTACTTATAAATATGAACATCCCATTGTGGTTTCAGTTTAGCTCATGGTAGTATGCATGGTCCTAGTTAGTGTTTGGAATGTAAGGACAGTTTTTCCAGCACCATTAATTAAAGAGGCTTTCTTCCAGTGAACGTGTCTTTCCCCTTTGTCAAAGATCAGGTGGCTGAGTGTGTTCAGAGTTGTGTCTGCATCTTGTAATCTGTTCAACTAATCCTCAGATCCATTTTTTTTTCTAGTATCATGCTGATTTTATTGCAGTAGACTTTTTAGTATAATTTCAAGTCAGGGATTGTGGTACCCCTGCTTTGCCTTTGTTGCTGAGAATTACCTTTGTATTTTAAGTTTCTCTGGCTCCAAATGAATTTGAGGAATATTTTTCTAGTTCTGTGAGATATGCTAATGATATTTTGAGCAGGATTGTATTATATCTGTATAACAGTTTTAGGAGTATGGCCATTTTCACTATGTTGCTTGTTCTTATTCATGAGCAAGGGATATCTTTGCATTTTCTGAAATCCTCTTTGATCTCCTTTTATAGAGTACTGTAACAATGTATAGCTTTTTTATTTCGTTGGTTAGATTGATTCCTAAATATTCCATTTTTTTGGAATGGAATATGAAAGGTGTAGTTTCCCTAATTTCTCTCTCAGTGAGTTTGTTGCTTGTGTACAGGAATGCTGCTAATTTTTAAGTGTTGATATTGTATCCAGCTATGCTACTGATTTTGCTTATTAATTCTAGGAGTCTTTTCGTGGAGTTTTTGGGGTCTTCAATGTATCACACCATTTGCACATAATGATAATTTAACTCCTTCCTTTCCTATGCTTATGAATATACATTTCTCAGGTGAAATATCAACAACAAATATATGAAAAACTGTTCAGGATTGCTAGTCATTTGAGATATGTTAATTACAACAATATTAAGATTTAATCTCCAGAGAGAATAGCTATCATCAAGAAATCAATAAATACTCAATGATAGAAGAATTGAGTAAAGAACGGAACACTTCTCCACTGTTAGTTGAAGGGTGAATCAGTGTGAGTACAGCAGAAATCAGTGCAGAGGTTCCTTAAAAATCTTGTACTAGTGGTCCCATTTGAGCCAGCTATGCCCTTCTCTATATCTTCCCAGAAGAATTAAAATATTTTGGTGGTTCTTAGGACCATTACTTAATACATCCTGTATATAAGTGCATGGTTTTGCCTCTGCCATGTTTCCTATCTTTTCTGTTTGCACTCACTTCATTGTTTAATGCTTAAGTCTTTGGTTTCCATTCAGCTGTGTAATGCCTTTCCATTTTTATTTCTTCTTTTGAATTCTTACATTAAGTAGACTATACGATATTTACACATATAGTCCTGGCTTATTTCACTTATCAGTGTATGTTCAAGGTACATCCACTTATATATGAAGTCTTCTGGTTTATCATTCTTTATAGCTGAATAATATTCCATTGTATAAAAATACATCTTTTTCAACCTTTCTTCAGAAAATGGGCATTGTGGTTGTTTTCAAGATTTGGCTAGCAGAAATTGTGCTGCTATGAACATAGGTGCACAGATGTTACTATGATATGATGTTTTCAGTTCTTCTGGGAAAATTCCCAGTGAGGGCATAGCTGTATTGAATGGGATTTCCAGTTCTATTTTTTTTAAGGAGTCTCCACACTGGTTTCCATAATGGTTGCACCAGTCAGCATTCTCACCAGCAGTGGAGAAGTGTTCCTTTTTCCCCACACTCTCTCCAACATTTATTGTTGGTTGATTTTTTTATGATAACCATTCTTTCTGGGGTGAGAAGGTATCTAAGTGTTGTTTAAGTTTGCATTTCATGAATGGCTAGCAATGTAGAGCATTTCTTCATGTATGCGTAGGCTTGTTGAATTTCTTTCTCTGAGAACTCTGTGTTCATGTCAGATCCCCAATTCTAGATTGGGTATTTGAATTTTGAGACCCTAATGTTTTTTTATTTCTTTATAAATTCTAGATAGAAGACCTTTGTCTGAATACTGATCAGTTAATTTTTTTTTTCAAAATGTGTGGGTTGTATTTTGACTCTGTTGGTAATTTCTTCCGATGTGCAAAAACTTCTCAGCCTGAGGAGGTCCCAGTTTTTGATTCTTTCAAGTGTTAAACATGTATTTTGATATTTGTCCATGAACTCTTTGCCTATCCCGATGTCGTGAAGATTTCTTCCCACTTTCTCTTCCAGGAGATTTAGTGTTTCTCTTTTAATATTTAGATCTTTAATCCATTTTGACTTTAGTTTAGTGCATGGCAATAGACCTGGACCAAGTTTTCGTTTTTGGCAGGTAGAGAACCAGTTTTTCCAGCACCACTTGTTAAAGAGATTATCTTTCTTCTGATAAACATGTTTTGTCCCTTTGTTGAAAATAAGGTGGTTGAATGTGTTTCTATTTGTTTCTGCATCTTCTAATGTATTCCGTTCATCCTCAGGTCAAATTTCTTTGCCAATACCATGCTGATTTTATCACAGTAGCTCTGTAGTATAACTTTAGGTCAGGAATGGTAATACCTCCTTTCTTATCTTTGTTGCCCAGGATTGTCTTTGCAATTATAGGTCTTTTCTGGTTCCAAATAAATTTTAGGAATGATTTCTCCAGGTCTGTGAGGTATGGTGATGGTATTTTAATAGAGATTGCATTAAATCCGTGTAACAATTTAGGGAATATGGCCATTTTTGCAATCTTGGTTCTTTCTAGCCAGTAGCAGGGAATATCTTTCCATTTTCTGAAGTCCTATAGGATCTCTTTTTTCAGAGTACTGTAGTTTTCATTGAATAAATCTTTCCCTTCTTTAGTTAGTTTAGTTCCTAAGTATTTCATTTTTTTCGGTGCTATTATAAAAAGTATTGTTTCTCTAATTTCTCTATCAGTGTGCTTGTTATCTGTGTTGAGGAATTCCATTAACTTTTGTGTGTTGACTTTGTATTCTGCTATGCTAATAAATTTGCATATTAGTTCTAGCAGCTTCTTGGTGGAATTTTTTGGGTGTTCCAAGGAGATTATCATGCTATCTGCAAACAGTGATAGTTTAACTTCTTCTTTACCTATTCTTATTTGTTTTATTTCTCTTTCTTGTCTAATGGCTGTAGCTAATGATTCCAGAACTATATTGAATAGAAGTGGCGATAGAGGACATCCTTGCCTTGTACCAAATCTGAAAGTAAAAGTCAGATTTTCCCCATTTAGAATTATGTTCCCCAGTAGATTGTCATAGATGGCTCTTATCAGATTGAGGTAGAGGCCCTCTATTTCAATTTTCTGTAGGACTTTGAACATGAATGAATATTGGACTTTGTCAAAAGCCTTTACTGCATCAATTGAGATGATCATGTGATTTTTGGCTTTGGTTCTATTGATATAGTGTATTGCATTTATCGATTTGCATATACTAAACCATCTTTGCATCCCTGGCATGAATTCTACCTAGTCATGATGTATAACCTTTTTGATGATTTGCTGTATTCTATTTGCGAGGATTTTATTGGGGATTTTTGCATCTATGTTCATGATAGAAATTGCCCTGTCATTTTCTTTTTTAGTTGCATTTCTCTCTGGTTTTAAATTTATTTTGTTTTTTGTTTTATTATTATGGCCAGTCGGCCTGCTCTGAGGGTGGGACTGGCACAGCACATGGTGCTGGGGATCGAATGAACCACAGTCCCTGCAGTTGTCTAAGCTTGCCTAAGCAGGCTCTTTAAGACCACTGAGCCATCTTGCCCAGCCCATGCATGCTCATGTTGACAGCTTAAGTTTGGAACAATAAAAGTGGCCATCCATTGAGGAATGGATAACAAGATGTGGTCTTTTTATAGAGTACTACTCAGCCAGAAGGATGGAGAAACTGGAGACATTTATAAGTAAGTGGATACCACGTGAGACCATGCTCATAAGTAGAATTAATAAGACTCACTATTGTCTATGTATTGTGAGAAAATCAAAGAGCAAATAAGACAAAAATGTACAATAGATATTGTGAAGTGGGAAGAGAATTTCAAAGGGAAGAGGAACTAGGGTGGCAAAAGGGAAAACGAAGGGAGGTAAAAGGAGAAAAAACAAGATACTTACACTATTAGTTTATTTTAGTTCACTGAAGAGAAAATTTTGTGGAAATATTGTTTAAAGTTTTTTTATGCCCATACTTGTACTCTGAACAGCTACTTCGAAAATGGCAATACACCATGTATTAGCTATTGTTTTATTATTATTATTATTATTATTATTATTATTGGTGCCAGAGATTGAACTTGGGGTCTTATACTTGCCAGGCAGGTGTTTGCTACTGAGCTATCTCCCTGCCCTTTCCTATTATTTTGCAATGAAATGTTTATTTTTCCATAAAATAAATAAAATTAAATAAACATAAATATCCCTCATTCTAATTTATGCTGAGAAAAATACAATAATAGATTACATCTCCATATGAATATAACACTTCAAATTTATTCATGTATATAGACATGTGTAGAAATACAAATTATATATATAAATATGTATATATATATGTATATATATATATATATATATATGTATGTATATTTCACTGCGGTTTTGTGCTAATGTGAATTAAGATTTGATAAGTCCCTCTTTCCAGTTTTTTACTCTAATTTTAACACAACACCTGCTCCATATTGATAAATCCCTGGCATTTTATTTAAAGTGCATATGCTGCAGACTAAAATTCACTACAGAATAGGGAGGAGAAATAGGTGACAGGAATTTCAGAGTTATCTTATAATTTAGTAAGAAAGTTATATTCAGGCTCAGCTCTCTTTCTTCAACATAAAATCACCATTAGAAACTTCATTTTCTCTTAAGATATATTCGCTGATCCTAAATTATACTTAAACAATTAACTATATGTTATTGGCCAGGAATCCAAGTAGAAATATTTTAGGTAATTTAAAACCATGCACGCTATGGATTTCTATTTCTCGATATATAATTATACTGCCATATGGAAATCTTTTGTCAGCACATTCAATATGTGGGATTGCAATAAGTTTATTTTTTCATGTCCTGTAAAATAATATTTTACTTTAGAAGTTCACATTGATATTTTTATATTTAATCATTTATTTTCAATTGAAAAACACTGAGCTTTGAAGTTATTCTTTTTTCCCAATTTATTCTTTATTTTAAAATTTCACCATGTTGGAGTCATTTAGGAAAATGTTATCTTATATCAAATTGTAGGCTAAAAATGACATACTCTTTACTTTTCAGGTAGATAGAAGAACCAATGAATATTTCATGGATTCTTTAATATAAAGAATTTGAAAATAATATTTGTTTCAGAATATTTATTTGAAATGGGAAGGAATAGAAATGATATCCTTATTATTTCTATGGCATATGTACACCTCAATGAAAACCTTAACATTAATCCATAAAGTGGAATTTATCATAAGAAAATATTTCACTGTCCATACTTACATGAAGTCTAGAAATATGATCCATTTCAGTAGGAGCATCCTAACTTGCTTAATATCAGATGGATCCTGAAATTTGCAGTTTAAATAAATAAAATAATTATATTATAATCATAGCAAAGAGGACACAAATCATGCAATGACAGAGAAGAAAAAAATTGCTGTTTCTTGGAAAATGTTGGGAAGACAAAAATCAGATTTCAGTTTTCTCACAATTATTGATCTTTGTTGTTGGGTTTACAATATATCATTGAATTTATTTCTATTCTTATTTTCTTTGCCTCTTTTTTCTGTGTTTTTCTGGTCATTTCTGGGGATTGAACCCAAGACTTTGAGTACGCTACCTACATGCTCTGCCACTGAGAGGCATCCCAAGCCCTGTCACTGGATTTCACTTTAGGGGATATCATAGAAGTCATCTTAATAGTTTTGATTTTCTTTTTCTTTTTTTTTTTTAATATTATGGGCAGCTCAGCCTGCCCTGGGGGTGGGGCTGGCACAGCATGTGGTGCCCAGGATTGAACCACAGTCCCTGTGATTGCCTAAGCTCTACTAAATAGGCACTTTAGACCACTGAACCATCTTGCCAGCCCCTAGGTTTGATTTTCTACTGCATTTTATCTCATCTTAGGTTGTTGAGAATATTAAGAAATGAGTACCTGATAAGTGCTGACACCAAAGACAAGTATTTTCTATACTATTTCAACTCTCCAGCATCTCCTAGTTGTTTAGCAATTCACTTCAGTTCTGAGGTTAATTATCCAGGGTTAGTGTAGGCCCTACTGCTCAAAGGTGCAGTCCCAAGACCACCTCTTCACAGCATGTCTTGGGCCATGTGCAGTGGTAGAGACTCCGTAAGACCCTTTTCAGCTCCAGTAATTTACTACAATAGGATAGGAAGCTCACAGGTACCCTTGGGCTTATCAGTTCATTATTAAAGATATGAATAACAGCTAGATAAAATGCTACATGGAATGGAATGTGATTGAAAAGAGTGTCAGTCAGGCTTTTTTTTTTTTTTTTTTTTTTTTTTTTTTTTTTTTTTTTTTTTTTTTTTTTTTTTTTTAACAGAACTGGAGATCAAACTCAGGACTTTGCACTTGCCATGTAGGCATTTGTGCCCCTGAACTATCTCCCTGGCCACAAAGGAAATAGCTCAGTGCAACAAGAACTTGCCTGGGAAATGCAAGGTCCTGAGTTCAATCCCTGGTATTGAAACACACACACACACACACACACACACACACACACACACACACACACACACACACAGGGGTGGGGATAGCTCACAGCCACAAGTGCCTGCCTGGCAAGTACAAGGTCCTGAGTTTGATCCCCAGTTCCAAAAACAAAAATATCAGCATGGCAATCTCTTTCCCCTGTGCAGTTGGGGTACACCACACCCCTGAGAACTCCCTCATGTGTGGGTTTTTCTTGAGGTACTATTTTGAAGTCATCACTTAATTAAATGATTGGTCTTTATAGATCTCAAGGAAATAAAGGAATGGGACTGAACATTCCAGGCTTCTCATCAAAGTTCAATGTCGTTGCTGACTAGAAAGGGGTCTACTGAGAAGGTCTCACCAGGAAAGATGTTTCTGTCACCCTTGTCACTCAATATCATCCTTAATCTTTCTTCCATGGACTTCTTTCATTGTTATTAAAGACATCTGACTTCTTCCAGATGTGCAAGAAATCCAAACTGGTTTTACGCAAGCTAAAACTTAAATAATTTGCCCAACCTGATTGTTAACATATATTCAGAATGAAAATAGGTACCAAACTAAAAAGATTTTATGTAATGAAAGATGCTTTCACAGGATAAACTTTGTTCCAGATGAAATTTTAATGTAGCATGTAATTTTCTAAAACTATTTTGGGCAGAAATTATCCAGATATCAGATTCTAAACATAGCAAACAATAATATGACATCAACAGGAGTGCTGTTATATTCACCAACATCTCAGCTTTCTGGAATAATGAAATCCCTAGAATACTGTGGGCAGTGGTTTTCCCCACACTATAGATTCAGTGTGATTTCCTTCGTGGTTTCTTTCTTGTAGTTTATATAGTCATCTTCATTTGTTCAAGTTGCATGCCATTTCATATCATGCAAAAGTATCTGAATTTCAGTTATTGGAGATAATTATCTCTGTTTAAATGAAATTCTGCATATATAGTGTTATGAGTGAACTGTTCACCAAGACAACAGTAACACTGTTCACCAAGATATTGTCACATTGTTAATTATTGGCAGCTTTAGTATCAGCATCTTTTGTTCCTTCCTCATTTTGCCTTACATCTTACAATATTTGAGGATTATTGCAGTGATTGTACTGATGTTAAATGATAAACAGACTTCTCCAGGAAACACCTCTCTAGATGTTTTAGTAAAGGCAAAGTATAGTGTTTGACCAATATCTTTAATAATATACCACATATATTTCTATCAACAATATCAATAAAAATAAACATGGAGCACACAGAAAGGATGTAATGAAATTAAAATTTTGTATGACTGAGGAAAGAAGAGACTCTCAAGTGTACAAACACACACACACACACACACACACACACACACACACACACACACACCCTGGGGACACACATGGGATGATTTTCAAAGCTTTTTTTTGTGAAAGGTAACCCAGAAGCTACCAACAGCTACTGAACCTGAAAAGCAAGGAACCAGAATCACAGCTGGAGGCTGAGAAAGGGAAGATTTATCTGGAAGGGATCCTTCATCCTAATAGAACTGGAAAAGAAAAAATCCCCAACTCAACAATGGTTGGTTACTGTTTAAAATGTTCTGTAACACAGAGAAAGGAAACTTTCCCTTCCTTTATCAAAGTCTATAATGCCGATACCAAAAAAGTACAAAAAAGAAAACTAAAGTCCAATTTCACTTAAAAATATTGATGAAAATCTTAAATGAAATATTAGCAAATAGAATCCAGCAGTACATTAAAAGAATAATTCACTACGGCCAAATGGGATTCAGCCCAGAAATACAAAACTGATTCAGTATTTTAAAATGCATTAATAATATCTAGCACATTAATAAATCAAAGGAGAAAGAAAACTATGATGTGTTCAGCATATGCTGCTATGACATTTGAAATTTTTTGTTATTCACTCTTGATTCAAGGAGGAAAATTCTTAGAGAAATAGGAAGAGATGAAAGTTCCATTCACCTAAAAATATTTACGTGAACTGAAAGCATGAATCACTGGCAGCAATACAGTGCAGGCCGGAAGTATGACTGTGGTGCCCATTGCAATTGTTAATGTGTAGGACCCATTAGGAAACGTGTGAAGCATTCGCACAAAGGGGAAATGTCATTGTTTATTCCATTTATTCAACAAAGGTGGACTAAGGGCCTCACACATGTCGCTGACTGTATCATAAGGCTGCTGTGATACGCAGCCATAGGGTTACGAACCAGTGGTGCCCCTGGAGTTTGCACTCAAGCGTGGTGGATTGCTTACAGATTACATCATGGCCACATACTGGAGGAGAAACGCAGCAGAATAATTATGGTTTTGAACTTAGTTCCTAGTCAACAATTAGCATACAAGCATTAATAATCGCCAAATATGGCTGAATAAAAATATACCAGTTCAGGAAATAACCGCGTGCACGTGCACGCGCGCGCACACACATGTACACACACACGCACACACCTCCAGATGTGTAAAGTTCAATAAATATGTAACACTTGTATTAAAACAAATGTAAAGGGCCTGCAAGGTAGCTCAGAGGTCTCTAAGCATCTATTTAGGTGAGCTCAGGGACAAGGGTTCGATCCTTGGCACCACCCATTGGCCCCAGCCCTGGGTGCCCTGAGCCTGCAACCAAGTCCAGCTATGGTGGCACATGCTTGTAATCGCAGCACACGGAGGCTGAAAACAGGCAGAACACTGAAAGTCCAAGCTGTGTAGTGAGACACTGTAAAACAAATAAAAATAAAAAATGAGAGAAATAAACTACAAGAAATAAAAGACCAGTTAAAAAGAAAACTAATCGTTGTTACACTGAACGATTGACTAGTAACACTATATAAATTTCTCATTTTTACAGTAGATAAAATTCAAAGTGAATCACAATATAGAGACTTAAAAACTTCATAAATGTTATTTAGATTTATCAGTATCTCACAATGGGTTTTAAAAGCCTTCCAAGAAAGAATATGCAAGGGAAAATATTACTATCACACTTCAATCAGTTTTATAAAACTATACTAATTAAAGTAATAGTGCCAGTAATATAACAGATAATCTAATGGTGCAGAGTAATCAGGTAAGTAGATTAATATTTTTCTTAAAAATCACTGCATAATGGTTGCATCACTGGGAAAGTGGCTATTCAGTCATTGTTGGTTTGAGTTCTGATATATTCATTTAAAAATACAAATAATGATGGAGACCTGCCAACCTCAAAGTTAACAGTGGAATAAATTTCAGATAAATTAAAGATTTAAGTTTTTAAAAATGCAAACACCAAAGTCTTGGAATGAGATACAATGGATTCTGTGAAAATCTTGACTTAAGACCTTTGTAACAAGACCTTTTTAGGTAAACGAATGCAACTGCAGGCCATCGTCATATGTGCACTAAACCAGATGCAAATGTGCACACTTCATATTTTCTCCCTTGTGTGAGAAACCGAAAGAAAATGTAAGTTCCAAAATGTGCAATAGATACTGTAAAATGAGAAGAAACTTTTCAAAGAGGGAGAAACTGGGATGGGGGAAAGGAAAAGTGAAATATATAAATATACAAGAGTGAAGATAGTTGCAGTACTAATTTCGTTGAATGAAAAGAAAGTTGTGTGCTGATTTTCTTTGGACAATTAAATGCCTATAGCTTGCACTTTGAGTCACTAATTTAATGATACAATATGCAATGTATCAACCATTAGTAACCTCCTATTATCTTGTTTTGAATTTTTGTTTGATTTTTTTCCTCTTTAAAATAAAAATCATTAGAGTCCCAAAATTCAAAGACCCAATCCAGAAATGCGCATCTGAGATGAACACATACTTCTCAGAGGAAGAAATTCAACAAGCATATAAATACATAAAGAAATGCTCTACTTCACTAGCCATTCGTGAAACGCAGATTAAAATAACACTTAGAGGGGACCGGCGGGATGGCTCAGTAGTCTAAAGCGCCTGCTTGAGAAAGCTTGGGCGGCTTCAGGGACTGCGGTTCGATCCCCGGCACCACATGCTGCACCAGCCCTGCCATTGGGGCAGGCTGAGCGGGCCATAAAAATGAGTGAATAAACAAACAAAGGTTCTGAAACAAGAAAAAAATAAATAAATGAAATAAAATAACACTTAGATACCATCTCACCCCAGAAAGAATGGCTATTATAAAGAAATCAACCAGCAACACATGCTGGAGAGGCTGTGGGGAAAAAGGAACCCTTCTCCACTGCTGGTGGGAATGCAGACTGGTGCAAGCATTATGGAAAGCAGTGTGGAGACTCCTTAAAAAACTAGAACTGGAAATCCCATTCAACCCAGCTATCCCCCTACTGGGAATTTTCCTAGAAGAACTGAAAACATCATACTATAGTGATATCTGTTTATCTATGTTTATAGCAGCACAATTTGTAATAGTCAAGACTTGGAAACAACCAATATGCCCATCTTCTGAAGAATGGCTGAAAAAGATGTGGTATTCTTATGCAATGGAATACTACTCAGCTCTAAATAATGATAAACTAGAAGATTTCATATATAAATGAATGTATCTTGAACATATACTTATAAGTGAAATAAACCAGACTTACATGTGTAAATATCATATGGTCTCCCTATTGTAAGAACTCAAAAGTTGAAAAAGAAAATCTTGAAATTATAGAAAGGGCATATGTTACTATATACCTATCATAAAATTTTAATCGTACTGTGAACATGTCAGTTTAATATGTTGAGAGCCACTTTCTTAATAATTTTCAAGCAAACAGTACTTTGTTATTTGTGACAGTCCCTATATCATACAAGAGATCTCTTAGAGTTAGTCCTCTCTTCCCAGAGTATTATAATCTTTGATCAACAGCTCTCCAGTCTTCCCATCTACCCTGAATAACCACCATTTCAGGCTTGTATTTTATGATTTCAACAGGTTTAGACTTCACACGTAAGGTCCATCATGTGGTACTCATGTAGTATTTGTCTTTCACTACCTGGCCTATTTCACCGAATTTATTTTCTTAAAAATTAAAATTAAAGAATGCCTTTTTAAAAAACTCTGAACAGCACACATATGCATACACCATTTTCTTTATCTGTTTATGTATTTATGTACTCCTATTTTAATACTTACATATGAATTTAAACCTTCTGTATGAACAAGACAAGCCTAAGTATTAAAAATGAAATATATTCATAGTACATAATACTAGATGAGCTAATATCCAATCCAAGAAGGTATCACATATCAGTGTTATAAAGCAGAAGGTAACGTTTTTATGTGTGTATTTGGTACAGGGTCTCACCATGCAGCTCAGACTCAGAGCGATCCTTCTGTGTTCAGGTCTCCCCAGCACTGGGATGGATTATAGGTATGTGCCACCATGCCTGGTCTTGGTGGCCAGCCCAGCACACCCAGGGAGAAGGACAGGTGCTGGGGATCTAACCCCAGTCCCTGAATTTTCCTAAGCAGGTACTGAGTTCACTGAGCTATCTGTCTGGCCAGGAAACATTTTTTAACCAGAAAGAGTGAACAGCAAACACAAATATCCACTATCAAGTAAGACATATTCAGTTTCACTAAACAAATAATAAACAGCCAAAAGATGTGATTGTTTTCTACCAGTTTTACTGGGAAAAGAAAAATTGATGCCTCCTATTTTGACAAAGGAATTAGTCATGATTACTTTGTACTATTTGAATTATAAATAATCTCATTACAATATTATTGAACAGTTTCTTCACATAAGTGAATGTTTTAATTGCTAATACCCTTTAACTCTAAATCCCACCTTTATTTTATTTTATTTACTTTATTTTTAAAATTTAGCTAAATCCCGCCTTTAGGAATATGTGCTTCAAGAGAAAGCATAATTTCATGTATGCTTGAATGTACAGGTAGAATTTGGAAAACTCTAAATTTTAATCTTTATTGCTTGCTATTCATGATAAATTCATGTACTGAAATATTTCATGGTGGCTAAAGGTAATTGGATAGATCTACAAATTCTATTTCAGAAAATGTAGATAGTAAGTTTCTAAATAAAAATGGAATAGGGTATTCTCTGTTGTATGCTGAAGTTATGGTAATTTGGTCAGATGTGAGGTATACATTTGTAAAAGTATACAATGTATGCTTTGCCCTCCATCAGATGTATGTACCCTGAGAATTGTAGCTAGACGAAAATGGTGAATAGAGAAAAACAGTATTATATATTCTACTTTATATTCTTTAACATCTGAAGTTTGTCTTAGTACACATGTTTACTATTTATTTGTAACTAGCATACAAAAACCATGTCAATTTTGGTGGGCATACCATGAGATGTTATAATACATGAATATATCATGTAGTGCATGGACTCAGTTAAACATATCTCTTTTAGAAAGAAACAATATTTAATCAATTTGATAGTTTGTTTTTAATAACAAAAAACCTTACAAAGATATAAAAGTTCTTCCTGAAAATATAGCTTGTGCTTTCCATGTGTTCTGACTCTTTTTGAGAAATTTTTTTTCATATATAGTGGCACGCTGAAATTTGAGTGAAAGTTAACTTTATGAAAAAGTTAATAATCTACATTTTGAATTATTTATATGCACTGTGAGGCTCTAAGGCAGAGAGGGCAGTGCCGTGTTTTTCTTCCCTTCAGAACATAATCCTCCCTCTGCCACCACTGTCTTCTCCATATTAATGAGGTCCGTCGAGCAGAAAGAACGCCAGATTTCAGGTCCCTTCTTCTCTGTTCCCTTCGACACACTCACCAGAGAGCTAAAAGAAGTAAATTCAGCTGACAACTGCGTAGCTATTTGGGGCTGTAGTGACAGAGCAGAGGAAAGGAAGCTGTTTGCATATTTGTGGAAAAGATTCTGATTAAAGCACTTCCTCCTGAGTGGTAGACGCCCTTCATTCCTATTTCCAAGCTTGGAGGTTGGTTTAGACCCTGAGCCTTGGGGAAATCGCAGATTTGATTCTATGTCCTTAAGACAGCCATTTCTGGTTTGGTCTCTGCTCAGTTCAGAAGTTCATTTTGAAGCTAGTATAACTCGGGAAGTTGGCTCACTTAAAGGAAGGAATAGAGGATCTTTGTGGTGAGTTCTCACAAATCTGGCGCCAAAGATCACTCCAGGCCTGGCTAGATAGCTCAGCAGACTGAAGCATCTGCTTAGATGGGGGCAGGCACTGCAGTCTGATCCCTGGCCTGCCATGCCAGCCTTGCCCCAGGAGCACCCTGAGAAGGTGATTGAGGCTGGGCATGGTGCCATACGCCTGTAATGCCAGCATCTGGAAGGCTAAACACTGGTGGATCATTATGAGTCCAATCTATATAGTGAGCCCCTCTAGACCCTATACTAAATGCTTACCAAAAAAAAGGACCACTCCAATGGATTCCACTTCTCGAAGTGATTGTCACTTCTTCATGGTTCTCACCTGCTGAGATCTGCATCAGAGCTGCACAGCAATCAAGTTGTGAATCCCAGACCAGACCCCCAAATCTCATGAGTTCCAAAAATCTGTTTCTTTTCTTTCAATCCATTGTGTAGCTCATATGTGATCAGCTGTGTAATGTTCTATTTTCTAAGCCATGACTCTAATCCATCATGTTATAATTTATTTGTGTGATGAGAAGCGTCCAGAATAAAGCATTTTAAAATGTTTTCTAAACATTTTCATTGTTCATTCATCACTATTCTGTTCAATATCTGGCACATCAGTTGGCCGAAAATCTGGCAGGTGAGAGCAGCATTAACATGACGTATTTCCCCTCTGACTGCCTTGCAAGAGCTTTGATAGAACCATTTCACCATGTCTCATCTGTCCTCTGTATTTCAAAAGTTCATTCTTCTAAGAGAAATCGTCCGCAGGCTGTAAAACAAAATCAGTGCTACACTTCAAAAGATGGATAAGAAGAAATAGGGAAATAGACCACACAGGGGTGGAAAGGTGAACCGGGAGTGAGGGAGACCAGAGGCAGAGCAGGGAAGGGCAGGCAAGGAGGAGCCCGACGCAACATGTGTAAGTGCCAGTTTCTCGTGATGAATGTATTTATTATGTGTCACAATCTCATACGAATAGTAAAAGAGAGGGGAAAAAAGAGACAAGGAAATAATAAAGACGTATATGAAAACCAGGGTACCCAGGAGACGTAAGCATGACTGCATTTTGCCACAAATATTATTCCTGTTTCTAGCTGTGGAAACTAGCATGCTGGTAGAATTATACATTCCTAGAGTAAAAAGGAAAAGGCACATAGAGAGGAACAAGTTCTACTTTCTTTCAATGCACGTTGACATTGGGGTCATGCACTATGTGTAGGTCTCCCCATCAACTTTTTTCTAGTTCTTGATAAACATTAAATATTACAAAACCCTTCAGACCTTATTTTTGGTGACCTAAGGGTCTTAAGCCTTAGGGATGTGATATGAGATTACATTGGTCTGATTAACTTTCCTCCCTCCCCCACCATTTCCTTACCTGAAAATGATTTAACAGTTCGATTCAATGCGGAGATCATTTGATGGATATATCTTGAAGGAAAAATAGCCTAAGGCATATTTCTGTTCTGATAGTTGAAGATCATAAAAAAAGAAAACACCGGTGTGTGAAAATTTTAATACTGAAACAAAACTCACCTGGAAATGAGAAGAGCTCTGTAACAGGAGGAAAAGCAGCAAAGTGGTGAGGGAATAGGCAGCCTGTACAGCCTAAGGTTTAAGAAGCCTGTTAATTTATCACTGCTGACAGAGTAAAATACTGGGCTGGGTGCCTTCAGCCACGGAGATCTGTGGTCTAAGACAAAGGTATGGATACGCTTAGGTGCTCCTGAAGCCTTTCTCCCTGGCTTGACGCTGACCATCACCTCGCAGTGTCTTGGATGATCTTTTCTTTGCATGTCCATGTTCTCTGTTTCGGGTCTTATTAGGAAGACCCCAATCCTGTGGATTATGATCTAGTTCTCATGGCCTCATTTTTAATTGCTTTTCTTAGAGACCTTATCTCCCAACTCACTTGTAGTCTAAAGTGCCAGGGGCTTGAATTTCAGCATATGAATGGGGTTATACACACATCGGAGATAAATGGTCAGGAGAAAATAATCCAGTGAACATGCATTTCAGTAGAAAGAATGTAGGGTGAAGTATAGCAGCATTTATGAGCCTTAATGGGAAACTAGTGATGGATGAGAGCCAGTGATTGGTAGAAGAGAAATGCCTGATTCAGGCATCATTCTATTGTCTCTACTGGGGGCTGTCAACCTGTAGAATCTTCTCCCCCCTGAAGTCACATTAGAGCTTCCATTAAACTAGGACAAAAAGTCAGCTTCTCAAAACCTACCCTGGGTGAAGCAAATAACATCTGAAGGAATTCTGTTTCCAGTGCAACTTAAGGGAGGTAGAGAACTGTAAGAGTGAGAGCCATAAAAATTTTGTGGAGAAAGTGAGTACTGAGGAGGCCTGTGAAGAAAAGCAAGAAAGCTGAAAGAGCACACGGCCCTGGGATCATGGCCTGAGTTCCACAGACAGCAAGGGTTTTGAGTGGAGGACAGCTTAGAATCTGATGATTGGGAATAGGCAGCTTGAACAGAAGAAATAGCTCAAGCTGCTTTTTCCTTCTCTTGGTTTAGCTTTGCAATCTTAACTTCTCTTTTGCGGTAGGAACTGGATAATTAATTAAGTGGCTACATGGGCTTGGTCACCACCACGACAGGTATTTTATAGTACTTTTGTTTCCATAGCTAATGAAGGGAGAACCATCTGCTTAGTCAATGCACAGAGGCCCAAGGGAATACCGGATGGAACCATGCAATTGTAACGATGATATTTTAAATGATAGTATTCATCTATACACTTGCTTAGCACATGATAGGAGCTGAGAAGTGTTTGCTAACTGGTAGTGCTAGTCTAAATTAAACACTAAATGTTAAGGTGAGTGTAACCCCAGAAAGGCACCTTGGATATGTAGTTCATAGCATCATGTGGCAAATAGAACAGACAGAAAGGAGGTGGCCAGTGTGGGGAAGTGGCAGCACCCCAAGCCTGGCTGCATTAAAGCCTGCTCACCAAGATGAATGCATACCTAACGCATTCTCCACATGCAGTAATGAATGTAAATCTAAAGGTAGAAGCACAGGAAGAGGCATCCCGGTTTGAAAATTAGTGGATTCAGCAGAGAAGTTTTAAAGGAAGAAGGTTAAACAAGTCATCCAGCTCTGCAGCCCACCAGGCCAATTTTTTCTTATCGAATTAGAAAGTATATTTTTCCAGGCTTTCTTCAAATGCGTAGGCAAAGCATAATACATTGCTTTGTCTGCAAGAATATTCTATAGAATAATAATCTTTACTCTTAGAACTTTCATGGACTTCTGCCCAAATTTTCTTTTTTGCAATTTCACTCTCCATTACCCATAGTTATACCCTAGCTAGCCACACAATAGAGTTCAAAGTGTCCCTTATTTTTCCTAATGCTCAGCTTTTTCCATCTCTCCCGCTCACCACCAACAAAAGTGTCCCTCCTTGTGTATTTTGACACTTTCCCACACGTAATACTTTCTTATTTCTATTTCTACATCTTTATGATCCATCCTTAGTGCAGAAAACTGGATTGTAGTGCCTGTCTGGATCTCATTATAAAATAGGTATGGTAGATGGCTTAGAAAATTGGCTTTGTTTTTCTCCTGCCTATAAAAACAGACCGAGTGCATTACATCAGTTCTCCCATCAAGAAAAGGATCGTACCTTTCTAGCCACTCAATCTGGGATAGTCCTTTGCCTCTTAGCAGATGGCAGAAGTGACACTTTGAGAATCTTAATTTGTATCTCAGCTTCAGAACTCTGAAAGTACATCAGGTATCAGGTGCACATCCTATGGGCTTATAGAATGATTAGACTCACGTTGCAGCACTGATCTAGCCCAGAAGTCTGGGAGATATTTCAACAGCATAAGCTCTGGCCTGGCAAGCACAAGGTCCTGAGTTTGATACTCAGTAAAAAAACCAACAAAACAAAACAAAAAAACAAAGCAAACAAACAAACAAACAAACAAAAAAAAAAACAATGAGCTGGCCAAGAAGAAACAGTCAGTGAGTTGACCCCAGGTTGCAGGTCCACACAATCACAAGCTCAGCCTGCGGCTCATAGAATCACAAGCTAAACAGAAAGCTTAGTGAAATGGTCCTTTATCACATGTCCAATCCTATCGAGTACAATGGGCTGCGCAGAGAATGTGGCAAGACTTCCCACTGCGTCTACAAGAAACATGGTAGCAGCTTGATGCAAATCCAGCACTGGTGAGTACCTGGGTATAGCACGGGCAATACAATGGTCTCCTGAGACCATTACAAACTTTCAAATTTAAAAATATATTCACATCTCGAGATGCTCTTTATTAGTGACATTTTAAACATGCCAATCTTCTTAAATATGCCAAAACAGAAAGTCCAGAAGGTGTACTATTTTCCTGTAACTTCACTTTTCCTACCATCTCCTGTGGGTTCAAATATGAGAGGATTTGGCAGAGGAAAGAATCCAGAAAAATGTTAATTTTTATGATGCTGTCAAGGAGAGAACATTGGCTGGTGGCCATTGCTGCTTTGGAGTCAGAGCCAACCTGTGAAAGAACAGCTGTTGTTATTCAGAAAAATTCAGAAAATATTTGGGAAGACATTATTGGGGGGTAAGAAGAAAAACAGGGGAGCAAAGTAAACCAGAATAGCATTTTTAGACTGTATAAGTATGGAATGACGCGTTTAGAATAGAATGATTCACACCTTGCAATATAATCCAGAAGAGGGGTGGATAGACAGTTGTTGTAATTTCCTAAGCAAGGCACTTAGAAATCAGCATGGCATACTCAGAGAACATGGCATACAGATATATCATGTGCAGGTATAAATTTTCTATGATGAATGTGATCGTTATGCATACCTAAATTGTACCAAGAAACTTTAAAAGAGAATATGGGATTTGGAGTCAAGAGAAATAAATCTAGTTTGACCAAGGCAATAATTTTCATGTGCTTTCATACATGGAGAAATTAATATCTTCCAGCGCTTCCTAAGGATCTATCACACATACCAATTTAAAAACATATAATGAATTGTATATAAATATTCAATGATGGAAGCAATTTTATAAATATCATTTCTTTCTTCTGTTCTCTTATTTGAGCAAGCTATTGGTTGCCAAGGATGATACTCCAATTCCAGGACTCCCTCCGACGAGAAGCAAGTATAAAAATCTGCCTGTCAGAGGCATGAAAATTTTACTTTTCTCATGAATTTGTTTATTTTGGAAACAGTTTTTATTTAAAATGTTATTTGTGTAATAGGTAATGGATTTATTATTGCCAATGTAAAATAAGTTAAATATTTATACCTGCTCTTAATTTTGATTTCTAATATTGTTAAGTACTATAAAGGGTAACTCATACTCAAAAATTCTTTGGCGTTTTTAATCATTTTTAAGGACATACATGGAAAGTTAAACAAAAACACTGGAAGGCTCTGCTGTAGAGACAGTTAATCCAGGTACATCTTTTTTATAGATTGGGAATTAAAGTAATTAAAAAATAATTCACTTGATAAAGATTACTAATTAGAGCTGATCTAAAATGGAGAACTTTTAACTAAACATTCTTTTTATATTTTAATTTTACTTTACTCCAGTGAGTTTTATATTTAAACAAATTATTACTTACATTAAAATACAATAAAAATGTACTTTAAATCACCTGGTTTAAAGTTGTAAAGTCTTCTGAGCTTTAGCAGAGTACAGATTTGTGTAAACATTCCCATAGTCAGCCTGCAAAGCAGAACTACCACTGCAAATACAATGTGCTGAGCTTGCCTTTTGTAGTTGTCTTTGCTGAGACTAGGTGCCTTGTAAGCAAAAGAGGTTTACGATTTCCTGTAATTTTGGAAGCTGGAGAGCTTACCCTCAGGTAGCCAAAGCTGGTGTTGTTCGAAGTCCATGTTATCACATGATGGTCAACATCTCGTGTATAAAGTAGGTCTGTGAGTGTGCACAAACATGCAGAAGGGTTCAGGTGAGATGCTGGGCTTGCTGCAGTGATCCAGTTAGCCAGTAGTGGTCTGATTCCCCAAGGGCTAAAACACTTTGCCGGCATCATTTCTCCTTTCTCGAAAGTGGTGCTGCCCATCGACCTAACCATTTCTCCAGAAACCCAAGGTTCTGTCACCTCTTGGTGCTGCCACCCTGTGGACCACACTTTCAGGCCAGGAACCTCCTGAGTCGGAGGGCAAACCACCTCTGAACAGTAGCATGAGTTCCCATCTCTCAGCTCTAGGTTTTGTCAATTTAGAATGTCAATGTGTAGTCTTGGTTTTTGTTTTAAAGAGAAAAGAAAAAAACAACAAAACGATGATACAGAATTGGAAAGCAAGATAATAGGAAATGAATAATACTTATCATGTTGCATATTATTGTCCCCTAGGGATTTTTTGAGACATGCTCCTATTTATAAACTCCAAAACTTCAGAGTTCTCTGCTGGAGAGTTAATTCCTTTTTATGAGGTAGCAACTCAGTGTGTAAATATTCCATCTTAGCTGTCCTCAGTTTGAGCCTGTTATGGTTTGGATAAAAGCATTTCCAAAAGAGCTCAGGTGCTCAGATGTGAGGCTTTTGGAAGATTATTAAATAAGGGGACACTAACTTCATCGTTGATCAAGCCACAGTTCAATGTGGGGCCAGGCTGGAGGAAGACATTCACAGGAGTGTCAATTGGCAGGGTGTGGGGTCTTGGGCTCTGTTCTGTCTCTCTGGCTTCTCTCTCTCTCTCTCTCTCTCTCTCTCTCTCACACACACACACACACTCTCTCTCTCTCAATCTGTTTCTGTCTTTCTCTGTTTCTGTCTCCCTCTCTCTGTATCTCTGTCTGCTCTGTCTCTGTCTCCCTCCCACCCTCCTCCTTCTCTCCTTCCTCCTCCTCCTTCTTCTTCCTCTCTCTCTCTCTCTCTCTCTCTCTCTCTCTCTCTCTCTCTCTGTCTTGTTTCAAAATCAGAAGATGTTTCTGTCTTGGAATCAGCAAGCTATGCATTGAGACCTCTCTAAAGTTTCAATGAGCCACAGTAAATCTTGCCCCTTTGAGTTGTGAGTGCAAGAATCCAAGATGTATTGTCTCAGCAGTGAGCAAGTGGCCAATACAGGACCAATCCTAAGTAGAAAGTGGATCCATGACTAAATTTCTACATAAGAGTTTTCCATTCTTCGGGGTAAGGGTTCAGAACTCAGATTTTTCAGTCATATATAAAATATAGGGCCAGCTGTGGTGGTGCCTGGCTGTAATCTCATCATTTGGGAGGCTGAGGCAGGAGGATCAACGTGAGTTTGAGACCAGCTTGGGCTACAAAAGTGAGTTCAAGGCCAGCCTGAACTGCACAGAGAGACCCTTTCTCAAAAGGACAAAGAAAGAAAGAAAGGAAAGAAGGAAGGAAGGAAGGAAGGAAGAAAGAAAGAAAGAAAGAAAGAAAGAAAGAAAGAAAGAAAGAAAGAAAGAAAGAAACTACCAAAATTTCCAGAATGGCTGTGAGATTTTGCAGCTTCACTGGCAATTTATCAAGCTACAGTTGCTCTCGGATGTTCTCACCAGCCTTTGCTATCATTGATAGAGCAGAAAGAAACTGTCCACCAGATAGATGCCTGGGAGGACATGATGTCCTCTGAAACAAAAGAATGAATTTTAGGTGCAACAGAGGTTAAGAGCCAAATATATTTATTGGAAGAAACAAAATTTCACTTAGAGAGAAGGACAGAGGGGACCCCAAAGAATTTTTTTTTTAGGAATTTATACGGAGAGAAACCTCCAGGTCTAAGGTAGGAAGAAGGGGAACTCAGAAGGGGGGCATGAGTTAGGACAAAACTATGGTCCACCAAGAGTACAAGCATAATTGCTGTTATGTTTCATGCATAGGCATCCCCCCAAAGCCTCCTGCAGTCTCGGGGCGGCTTCTGGAATTTGTAATTGATCATTGTGGAAATGGGTATTGCACCTGCCCTGGGGCAGGTGATTTGCATTTCAGTGTAAGGAAGAGAAGTTAGCTGCTTGAGCAGTTAGCTCTTTCTGGGCTCTTGCTCTTGCCTGCCACCAGAAAGGTTGTTTTCTGTCCTGTGCCTCTCTGCCTTGGAGCCAGCTACTTCAGTGGTTGCCCTAAAGATTACAGTACACATACTTAGCTCCCCCTTTTCAACTTGAAATCAGTGGTTCACATTAGAATGTAGAAGCCTTAGTATCATGTAAGACCCCTCCTTTCATGCCTTTTGTGATACAGTTGTGTTATATATTAGGTCTACATAAATTGAAATGTGTATCAAACAGTGTTATGTATTTTGCTTTCTGTTATCATAGATATTTAACAGCACTCTAAAGAACAGTCTATTATATTTACCATTCAGTTCTATACTATTCTGTTGCAATTTCTTTGCCACGTAAGTCTCCTATTCCTTTTATTCTTCCCATGATGATGTTCCATTAGCAATTCTTTTTGTACTGATCTCCTGGTAAGGAATTTTTTCACTGGTTCTTTACTTGTTAATGGTCTCAATTTATTTATTTTTCCGAGTAATATTTTTGATTGTATAGAATTATGAGTGAGTTTTCTTATTTTCCTCCCAGGATTTTAAATGTATTCTTTTACTTTTTCTAGTCCCCAGTCTTTGGTGAGTGGGAAGTCAAATCTTCATTGTTGTAAGTGTTATAGTATTTTTCTCTGCTTTTATATCCCATGTTTATATTAGTCTTTAATTTCAACTATAATAACCTTGGTATAAGTTTTTTTTTTTTTTTTTTTTCTTTTTTCTTTTTGAGACAGGGTCTTGCTATGCAGTTCAGGCTGGCCTTGAGCTCACTTTTGTAGCCCAGGCTGGTCTCGAACTTGCACCAATCCTCCTGCCTCAGCCTCCTGAGTGCTGGGATTACAGGCGTGAGCCACCACGCCCAGCTAACCTTGGTATAAGTTTTTGCATTTTTTCTTGTTTAGAGTTCACCAAACTTCTTAAATGAGATTTATGTGTTCTCATCAGAAGTTTTCAGTTGCTAATTCTCAAATAGTTTTCCAGCAAAATGCTTTGCTCCCCTATTTTCAGCTATACTAATTTTAAAACTTTAGGCATGCTACTACAAGTCTTTGAGACTCACTGGCCATTCGGTTGAAATGTTTCTTTCCCTTACCACTCAGATTAGATCCTTAAAAACAATTATTTTCATTTTCAGGATTTCTTGCTCAGTCACTTTGATTCTTCCATTGAGTTTAGCCAGTGAGCTTCAAAATTTGATTATATATGTATTAAATATTTTTTAATTTCTTGCCATTATTTATATCACTTCTATAAGACCATTATTTTAATGGAGTGTACCCTTACTGTTTGGACAAATTTTGTAATAGTAGCTATAAAATTTTCCTTAGACAATCTCAACATAGATAATACCAATGTTGGTATTTTTGTGTTGGAGGCAGTTGACCAGGTGGATCTCAGGGTCCAGGTTCTGAGAAGTCCTGTAGGCATGGTGTTCTCAGAGTCACTTCCTTTGTCGGTATCTTTGAAGTGCTATTTGTATCTGTCTCCTGCGTGTGCATTCTGTAGCCATCCTCAGTTTTAGATGTTGGCCGATCTTGTACTTCATGTCTTCATGTTGACAAAACACATGCACATCTTGAGGTGCCCTGGATAGTTTATAGCTACTTGCTCCTAGCACTCTCAAGGTCTCTTCCTCTCTGTGATCACCCCAGAAAAATGTTGGTTCCCCAAATCTCCACTTTTTAGTTCAGACAGGAAGATGATGGGTCTTTATTTCTTCATCTCTGTCATGCACCTATCACAAATGAGATCATTTTCTGAGCCTAATTGCAGCAAGAAAAGAGGTGAAAAAAGGAAAACAAAAACCAGGTGCATTCCCCACACTGCATTCCGATAGCCTCCTAAAGGGCAAATAAAAGGAGTTAATATGTGTTATGTGCAGGCACCGACTCCCCTGACATAGGTAAACAGTATGTGCTATAAACATGTACTCATAAAGTAAAAATTAAAAAAGAAAGGAAGCTTGTCTTTGCTCACTGCGAGGAAAGACAGTGAGGTGTCTTGGCTGGTGTCCCCGTTACCATCACTGTTGATGCTTCAGCCAGGATACCACTATGCTCACTGGTTTACTTAAGGACTGGGGCTGAGTAGAGGAGCTGCAGAGGTAAGAGAGCACGGAGAAAAGTCAGAGCAATGCAGGAGAATTTCTATTTTCTAAGGAAGGGACGATCTCTCTTTCAGTGTGCAAGCCTAAAGCCAAAGGTATTTTTCTTTTCCTAGTACTCTAACTGTTAGAATACCTGTTCATGATATTTAAGTACATTGATTTCCATACCTGGGGATCTTGCAGAAAAAATGGCAAAGTCATTGGTAATTTCTTGCTACTTAGAATTCTGCTCTTCTTCCCCAGTCTGTCTGTTGCCACTTACTTCATCGGTATCTTTGAATCCCTGTTCACACATCCTGCATATGTTTTGCAGTTGCATGAAAGAGAGAAGGTGTAGATTTCTTATCCTCTTATCTGGAATATGAATCTTAATTTCTTTTTGTATTCACATAACGCAAGAGTTATTATGTGAGGGAAATACTACCCCAATACTGCTTAAGGCCTACTGCCTCAGTTTACTTTGTGACTTCTTTCTGGGTTCTTCTGTTTATTTGAGATAATTAAGAGTTAATATAAAGAAGGAAGTAGAAGAAAATGTGGCACGATAGTATGGGTTAACAGCTCGTGACTTGCTTATGGGTCAGGCCCAGTTTTATCATCATACCATCTTCTTTTTTGTTTGTTTGTTACAGTATTTATTTTTATCGGCAGCTGTTAGTAGTTCATGATGTTGTGTTCCATGGACATAACATGCATCAATTATGGCTTTTGTCCCTTATCCTTTACCTCCTCACATGCTCCCTTCATCTCTCCATCTTCCCCTATTTTAAACAGATCTATCTCCATGTTTTCTCTTACCCATCTGTTATTTTGAGATTTATTTATAATTTGAGCTTTTCACATGAGAGAAGCCGTGTGAAATTTAAGCTTGTGTGATTTATTTCACTTAACATGATGGTCACCAGGTGCATTTATCTTGCCCACTATTATACAGATTCGTCTTTCTTCATGGCAGAACAGACAGCACACCCTTATTCATAAATCCCTCATTTTGTCTTTCTGTTCATCTGTTAATGGACATACAGGCTGCTTTCAAGATCTAGCTATGGTAAGCTCTGCTATTGCCCACGGTTGCTTTTGTGCTGTGATAGCAGACTTAGTAGATATGAGAGAGACTGCCTGGTTTTCATTTTCATTTTCATTTTCTTTTCTTTTTTTTTTTTGTACAGGAAATGGAACTCAGGACTTGGCATTTGCCAGGCAGGTACTTGTGCCACTGAGCTACATCTCCTTGTCTAATTTTTCAATACATAAAATAATTGCTACTTGGCCTTTACAGAAAATGTCTCTAAACTACCCCCAAAAAGGGACTTGAGCCTCACTGTTTTTAGCTTGGTTTTCCCTGGAAGACACCTTTCTGCTGCACTTCTAGCTTGATGGGTAGTCACTTGTGGTAATGGGGGGAGGTTTCTTTGCATCGTTGGTCTCCAATCCTAATCCCATTAATTCCACTATCACTAATAGGATAGTATTTTTCTATGTACTTGGCTGGATTCTTAGAATGGCATGCTAAAAACATATATTTGACTCTTGCCTTTATGAAGCTTTAAATATAAAGTATATTCTGTAAAATATTGATAAAAGTCCTCCCTTAAGAGCCCTCTACAGATTGTAAGTCCATACCTTAGGACAACATTAGTCAAGCCTAGCATCTTTCTACAAGGCAGCATGTCTGACCAAAAGACAGTTTTCAGGCTTTCTTCATCATTTCTTTTCCAGGTGGGTATCTCACCCTTTATTTCTGACCAAACTATCTGTTACACGAGATCTGTGCACGTACACTATACCATTTTTGTATCATCTGTAAGTGCTGCCCATAAAGCAAATCTGATTTGTATTGTATGTTTGCTCCCAGAATGTACATAAAGCATCACTCCTGATAATGAAAGTCTTGCTTTAAAAACTCAAGGGACATTTTCCACTACAAATTGTACCTCTGTTTCAAAATTCAGGCAATTTATCAAACCTGATGAAAAATAAAATTGTGTTGAATTCATCTCATCTTCTGAATTCCAGGAAATATCTATTTTTTCTGGATTTTTAAACACTCATTTTGTCTGTCAGTTTTATCTCAATCATAAACAACTAGCATTCAAAATATGTATAAATACCACAAAACTTTAATAGCTGTTTTGTTTATGTGCTCGTTTATAGATTTAGGTAGACTATAACTCATTTAATGGTCTGAGGGTCACAAAATTGCAAACAAGAATCTGAACTGGAAAAAATTCAATGTCAAAAAGTTCAAGTAAAATTATGACTAAACAAAATCTGTAGGGAATAACTCAGCGACGCTTTCAAAATATGTTTCGTATTGTTTGTAGTGTCTAGCCAAGATACATGATTCTGGATAGATATAGTTTTCATATCAATACTATAAATAATTTTTCAAAACTTTCAAGTTTGATTATTTAGACTTTTGATCCAAGAAGAGGTAAAAATGTGGACGCTTAGGAAAACAAAGATTGATATGAAGTTTGTGCAGTGTTTTCTTCCTGTGACTTTAGCTTTCCCTTTCATATGATTTTTAACCTCATCCTATGTTTTTTTTTTTCGTCTCCTATATACTCATAGGCAGAGCTAAACATTGCCTGACTTTAGACGTAAAAATGACAAAGATCGCTACCCCCACTTGTCACTCTGTCAATAGTACTCATCCGGTCACTTGCACTATTTCTCTTTCAACTCTTTGGTAGTTTCCACTGTGGATCCAAGAGAATAAATTGGAGATGTACAGCATGATCCTTATATTAATTTTTAAATTTAAATTAAATATATTTATGTACTCACTTGCAGTGCTGTGGATTGAATTACTGCACACACTAGGCCAGGGTGCTACTACTACTAAACAATGTCTCCAGACCTAAATCTATTTTATTGTGTTCATGTTACTAGGGTAATGCCATGTATGTGGTAAAAGCTATCTTTCTTTTTTCTCTCTTTCCTCTTCCTCCTCCTTTTCCTCCTTCTTCTTCTGTATTTGGTACAGGGTCTCACTATGCAACTCGGATTCCTAGTGATCCTCCTGTTTTCAGCCTCTTCAGCTCTGTGATTACAGGTGTTCACCACCACACTGGGACTTTGTGGTCGGCTCAGCACATCTGGAGTCAAGGCCAGCATGGCACACTGGGGATCGAATCCAGGTCCCTGTACTTTATGTAAGCACTTATTCTGCTGAGCTATCTTGCTGGTCCTTGTGGTAAACGTTTTCAAAAATCTTTCTTTTAGGTTTTTGTTTTTGATATTTACAGTTTATCGCTCCCTATCCTCCCCTTATGGTACAGCATCATGTCAGAACCTTTTACTTCTAACTATAACTTTCTTAGTAACTATTATATTCCTTTCTTTCACTGCAGTATTGCTAGTGTCTGAAAACTAACAAATCTGCTCTCAAAATTTATTAGATCAATTTGTTTTTGTTGTTTAATTCACTATATGAGATCCTACTTGTTTTTCTGTGTGTATGATGTACATTAATTAACATAATGATCTCCAGTTTAATTCATGTTGTTATAAATGGCAAGATTTCATTCTTTCATTTGTTAATAGTATGTCATTGTGAATATATACCACATTTCATTTATTCATTCACTGATCGATGGACATTTAGGTTGTTTTTGTTTCTTAGTTGATGTAAATAATGTTGCAATAAGCATAGACTGGCCGATGTCACTTTAACATGCTACATTTATTTCTTTTAAATATATACTCAGGAAAGATATTGAAGCTCATGCTCTTTCCCATAATGTGTGCGGTAATGTACATTCCCACCCTCTGTGGGAAGTGGAAAAGTTCCTTTTCCTCTACGTCTTCACCACTATTTGCTGTTCTCAGGCTAGCCATCCCAGTGAGGGTGACAGTATGTTTCACTGTGATTTTTAATTTAAGTTTTTTTGATGGCTGATGATGCTGAAAGGCCACTGCAATGAAAATCACAAAGTATCACCAAATAAATTGAAGAGAACACACAAAAAATTGTGAGATTCTCATTTCTGCAGTTTGGTATAGTCAATATTATTGAACTCTCCATTACTCCCAAAGTGATCTACATATTGGACCCTATCCCTGTGAAAATGGCATTCTTTATAGAGCAAGGGAAAAAAATCCTAAAATTTATGTAGAACCACAAAAACAATGAGCATTCAACATTGAATTGAGACAGAACAATTTAACAGGCATTAACTTAGTTTGCCTTTACTATTATATTACAAAGGTATAGAATTCAATATAGCATAGTATTAGTGTAAATCCCCACACATAGAGCGATGGTAAAGAATAAAGCGCCTAGAAGTAACTCCAGCCTCTGGTATTCCTCAAGCATGCAAAGAATATACACTGGAAAAATGATGGTGTTTTCAGCTAATCATGCTTGATAACTTGCCTATCTATATGTGCACCAGAATCATATCAGATCCTTTTGTCTTACTAGTTAGAAAATTGATTAACACTTACATATAAGATGTAAAACAAGGAAACTATCTGGAAAACATCAGTGTAATGCCTGTGGACATTGGAACGGGTAAGTTTTTCTTGGATGAAGCCTCCAAGGCACAAGAGCTAAAAGTGAAAGTTGACGTATGAAGTGATATCAAACCAAAAAACATTCTCTCTACAGCAAACTAAACAACAGAGAAGAGAGATTGCCTACAGAATAGGAGAAAATCTGTCCCAACTATGTATCTGACAGGTTTAATATTCAAAATATCTAAAGAAGGAATTTTCAAAGCTCAATAACAAGAATACAAATGATTCAATTTAAAATGAGCAGTAGACATAAAGAGACATTATAGACCTTAAAAGAAGATATAAAAGAGGTCAACCCGTATATGAAAAATATGCAATAATTACTCATTTTTATGAGTATTCCTTTTATAAATTATTTTGTTAGTATAAATTCTGGGACCGTATGGAATTATAAAAGCACAGATCACATAACTTTCCTACCCTTTCAATACTATTAGAAAATACTACTATGAGTGAATAAGCATAACAAAATGTAAGAATAAAGAATAGAGGGTTCTTAATAAAGCTGATACATTATATAGAGACAAACATTATAATTCATCTGGTCTTTCTTGGAAATGCAGTTGTAACCCCACACTTCATTGTATACTTGAATTCTGCCACGTAAGCTACCTGTATTCTTTCCTCTTTCGTATTTTATTTGGTAATATATTCACCTTCATAAGTCACATTAAATTATTTTTATAAAATATAGAATTTATTTATTTATTCTTATGTACTCAGTACAGAGTCTACAGGGTCTCACTACAGAGATCAGACTCTTATGATCCTCTTATTCTTAGTCTTCCAGGTCCTGGAAGTACAGGTGTGTGCCACGGTGCCCAGTCTCCATAGTTGGTCTCAGTGCACCCCAAGGGTGGGGCTGGCACAGAATACCAAGGATTGAACCCCAGTCCCTGCACCTGCCTAAGCAGATGCTTTCCTCTGCTGAGCTATCTGGCTGGTCCTTTGCCTTCATTACATTAAGAGAACTTTTTTCTTTATTTTTCCCTTTTATCTTTTTTCTTCTTTTTATTTTATTTTCTGTTATATTTATCTGCTCTATTAATTTTCTTTAATTGACTTATTTCTTTTCCAATTTGTATTCTTTACTTTTCAAATTTTACTTCATACAGTCTCCAAGTCCACACCCCTTCCATCTTTACTAGTATTATTATTATACATCTTTGCAGCCTTTAGATATTTAGTTAATTCTACATTATTAATGAATTAGTTTCTATTTTTAGTAGTGGCATACCATTGCATTTCGCAGGTTTTTTACTGTGTGCTAACATTTGATATATGTTTGGATCTATATTATATATCTCTTCTCTGTGTTTAAGGGAGATAAAGTAATAGCTTTAATTGGTTCTCATGGTATTTCAATATCTACTTTGTCTTTGACTATATTATTTTTACTGACCTTGTTGCCATTGCCAGAGCAGCACAGTTGTTGTTATTGTTTTTGACTTTATGCCAACATTTGGTTTGAAATTGTGTCATCAGTAACATTGTGTCACGGAAGCTCCCATGATGCAATCAGTTAGCGCTCAGTATTATTGTAACACCATTTCCAGAGACCTGGGTGCTAGGCCCATTACATTGCACCTCTTCTTTCCAAATTAACAGAAGGTTTTAGATCTTAGGAGAGAGAGAAAAGGCCTATAGTTAGGCAGACTGGAATGAATTACAGGAAAGCAGACACTAAATAAGGAAATCGTCATACTAGCAACAAATACTTGCCACTATAATCAACCCACAAACTTGTGTGCAAACACACTGACATACACAGTACAACACACACGTACATACAACACACACACACTCAACATTACAAGACAAAGCAACAAAATGCACACAAAACCACTAAACTCGTCATGAGGCATCTAAAGGAAGGAATCAAAAGCCAAAGATCGGAATTCTACCAAACAATAAAAGATGTGACAAAAACTCAGATCAATAAAGTGTCCAGTGAGCTCAAAGATGACATAAGTAAATAGGTAATAGACTTAAAGGCCAACACAAAAATTTCCTTGCTAAATTTGTCAATAGATTTGAAGAGAGATACCTCAATGGAGTAGCAAGGAATATTCAAGTCACTAGGAAGATCAATTTGTCGAAAAATTAGGGATAAATTTTATTATGAGTAATTAGTGGCATTAGTATCATTATTTTCATCTGACAATAAAGTAAGCTACCTTAGGGTTTCTACTAAACTTACAACCGTAGTTAAATTTAACATATGTTCTGTTTGCAAAACCATCTTTTAAAAGACCAAATCCAACTCAGTGAATCACACTCGCAGAAAATGTGTTGAGCTATCCATCCTTTAATTGTAATATTTCAAGGGCTCCTGTACAAATACTTAATGTATAAAGTTCCTGAAAGTGAAACCCATATATACATTTTCTACTTTTCCTTCTTATCTTTTTGTTCTTCCTGCCCTTTCCCTTAGATCTATCATTCCTCTTTGCTTGAGTTACTTAATCCTTCTATAGAAAGTTTCATTTATTTTAATAAAAATGAGGAAGCAATAGAAAGTGTTGATTTGTGGCTAACAGATTCCTTTAAATTATGTGTAGGTTTGTAACATAACCCTTTCCCTAGACTCTGGGGCTGGAATGAAATAGATATTTCTCAATAGTCATTATCTCTGTTGTCTCTGGATATGGACCATAGTTAAACAAACCTCCCTGACTTTGTCTCACATACCACATAGAATATCCTAACACTCTTCATTATTAAACCCAGCTGTGAGCTAACTGCTAGGATCAAACTTTTCTTTCCTGTAACTATTCAGAAAACACACCAGAGTCGGATCTTTCTGTAAATACCTGAGCTTGTTCTCTGGCCTTAGTAAATAAGCTATGGTTTTGTAATGGAAATCTTTTATTTAACTGGAACACTTGGTTTGTCATATTGTGTTGTGTAGAAGAACTTATTTTTACTTTTAAGAGGGGACCTCAAGACTGGGTGCGGTGGTGCATGCCTGTAATCCTAGCTCTTGGGAGGCTATGAACAGGCAGATCACTACGAGTCCAATGTAGTGGTAAGATCCTGAACATCCATAGACACTTCCCTAAAAATAAATAAATAAATAGATAAATAAATAAATAATAAATAGGAACCTCAAAGTTTCCCTTATTCAATAAATCTAACCTTTTCTTTTTCTACTTTCAGTTGTTGGATATTCATTTTATGTGAAAATCCAATCAGTGATATTTTAAAAAGAATAATATTGGATTTTATATTGTGCTTTTCACAACTTAGTTCTCCCCAGAAGAGTGTGTGTGTGTGTGTTTTCCCAAGGTGGATAGTAAGTTAAAAAATATCATGAAGGTAAAATCCATTAATTGTCAGATGCTCAGAAATGGCCTGCTTATGAGCTCAAACTTCAAACATTTCTTTCCAAAAGAAATGTTGGTCAAGAAGGTCTAGCGAGGAAGATTACTGGTTTTGCTTTTAGAAGTATTAGGGGATAATCCTGGCTGCACATACCTGTGTTCAGATCCACTGGCTGGGAGTTAACAGGCGGATGCCAAAACGGGTGAGAGCAAAGACAAGAAAACACCGTGAGGTGGACAGAGAGCCTTTTGGGTAGAATATACAAGCAAGATGAATTGAAACAAGCTCTACAGGAACTGCATATTTTGCACTTGAAATGTAAATCTGGCCTTCTGGTTCATTATAAGGAAATTCTGAGCATATTGTAATGAAAAAAACCTTTAATTTAAAAAATAATTGGTGTTGGTTTTTGTAGACATCTATGCCAAAAACTTTAATTTTCAAGGCACTGTAGTTTTCATAGGCTCTAAATTCAAGGAGAACGAGCCTCCCCTTCATCAGGGCCTGGTTTTCTGCTGAACTACTCAGTCATAGTTCATTCGGTTGCCACCGCGACCGCAGCGCTGCTGCTTTCTGGTCTGTGTGGTCCCTTGGTCTGCTGAATTCAACTGCAGTTATGTGCATTTATGAATCATTAAAATGGTTTGCTTGAATTTCCCTCCTTCTACACAAGTGACATCAAAAATAGAGCCTATGTCTTTTTAAAATGGCATGCACTTCTATTACCGCAGGACACAGTACATACTGATTACATTCATCGCGGGGAGTGGTGCCTGCACGTGGCACGTCTGAACGACTGAGACAAAACCTCCGCCCCCTCCCTACGTGCTTCCTCCAGCTCTTGGTCTTCATCATATTTGCAACGTATCTGTTTCCCTGTTTCCTGCTATTTCTCTTTTATTTTGGTCTTGGAAGTTATTGATATCTTGAGTTCCTCATGTAAAAGAAGCTCTGCAATATTTGAGCTTATGTGCCTGATTTATTTCACTTAACATTATGGTCTCAAAGCACATCTTTTTTTTTTTTTTTTTTTCTTACAAATGACTCAGACTCATCCTGCATTATGGAGAGAAGCAGCACCCCACTGTGTATAAACACCACATTTTCTTTGTCCATTCCTCTGTTGATGGATATCTAAGCTGCTTCCAAGAGTTGGCTATTATGAGCTGTGCAGCTATAAACGTGAGCTTGCATTTATTACTGTAACATGACAGTTTTAAACTTGGGGGAAGAGACTTAGAAAGGCAATAACTAGTTTGAATGGAATTTTCACAGATAGTTTTTGGAGGAGCCTCCATGCTGATTTCCATAAGGTTATGCTAGTTTTCCCTCCTGCCAACAGTGTAGAAGGCTTCCTTTTCTCCCGCATACTCTCCAGAATTTGTTACTACTTGATTTTTTGATGATAGCTATTCCTCTGAAATAAGATGGATTTTCAGCGATTTTTATTTTTACTTAATTTTTATTTGTTGATTTATTTTTTATTATGTATTTATTTTAATTTATATTAGCTGAAACAAGAAAGAAATAGCAATGAGACAGTTTCAGAACCTGTCAGGATAACTACAATAACTGGCGAGATAGCTCCATGGCACAAGTGCCTGGCTGGCAAGTGCAAGGTCATGAGTTCGATCCCAGATCCTGAAAAAAAAAAAAAAAGCAAGCAAGCAAGCAAGAAAGAAAGACCAGGAAAAAAAAAAAAGCCACAATAATCAATATAGTGCATGTTGTTGTCTTCATAGTAGTTGTTCAGAGTATAAGATGCAGACTTAAGTTTTCTCAAGACTATTGGCACAAATATTTCTTCTAATTGAACTAAAGTTTGTTTTGTATTTGTCTCCATGTCTTTTAATACACACTTTTCTAATTCAACATTTTTACCTTTAGTTATTGGGAATTTTTACCCCATCTGAGGAGTTGTCTGTTCACTTTGCTGGCCTGTTTTCCAATTGTGATTTTCTTTTCGGTTATGGGAGGGGCTAAATTTTGAGTTCTCCATACATTCTGGATGCTAATTCTTTGTCCAGGATATAACTGGATTATTTTTCCGTTGTACAGGTTGTCTTTTTATTCTAATGACTGTTTTGCTGTGCAAAACCTTTTAAATTTGATATGGCTTCATTTGTTGATGCCTTATGTTTTTTGGTACAAACAATGATTAAGTCTCCTTGCCCCCACCCCAGTTTTAGGCAGATATAATCTAATCTGAGCTATGTGAGGAGAACAATTGGCCTCACCCGCTCTGCAGCCTCCCTCCAGCAGATACCCTCTTGGCGCTCTACCTCTTTAGGAAGCAGCAGCGGGAGCCAGATTTCCAAATGGCATTCACTGGATGAACGTGCAGGCCAGATTCCATAAATGTGCTCGCCTGCTCAGGTGCAACACAAACTCAAGACTTCTGACTCCGATTTTTCTCTTCCTATTTTGTGTTTGGAAATTTCCAACTGCAAAACTTCCTCGCTGCGTAGAATGAAAACTAAGCTGTATTGACAAGATGAAGGAAATAAAAGGCCTCAAACTGGGCTAAAATTTATGCAGAAAAAGTCCATGCGTTCCTGGAGGTGCTGTTATTGGCTATGGGCTTTGCAAATACCAACGTGCCTACTGCTGACGGGCTGAGGTGGGCCGCGGATGCCCGCTGATGGATGGGGAAGGCGAGCCATCCATAATTCATGCTCTCAGCACTGGCACGGTGACCAAGCAGGTCAGGTAGCATTATAACAGCACCCTGAGAACAAGACTTTGGAAACACAGAATTCTGGTTCATACTATTACTGTGCTGCCACCCTAGGGCCACCACAGCTAGGATGAGCACCTTCTAGGAAAGCCTGACCCATCTTGATGTGGAGTGGCCACAGAGAAGCGCCACTTAAGATTGCTTCCATTTGTTTCGGTAATCTGAAATAATGTTTTAGATTTTTAAAAACCATTTATTGTTATTTTTAATATTATGGTTGCTAAAGGAGACAAGAAAACTCTACAGTGAATAATTACAGCAACTCTACAATGTTTGATGGGTAATTGATTGAAGTTCAAACCTGGTTGCTATAAAGATATTTTACAAGGCAGGGAGCTAATAAAACCTGTCTCTGGGTCAATGATTAAAACAGACTTGGAAGTCGTTTTTGACTCTTTCCTCATAGAGGTCTTCAATAAAATCCACATCTTGTTGCAAATAAACGTACTAATGTGGGCTCATTAGGAAATGACATTATTGACCCCTGCTGTGTTTACAACACTGGTAAGCTTCCTTAGGTTATTTAAAAGTTTCCTGATACATTCATATATGTAAGAATGAGACAGAAAGATTTATGGCAAGGGCCAAAGAAACATAACAAATGTCAAAATCTAAATAATGAATTTTCCTGGCTAGGATTTAAGAGGAGAGAGAAGGTGTCGGTTTTTTGGTCACACTGCAAACTTGAGCTGCCAAACTCACTGTCATCTAAGGTCAGGTCACCACTACCAGAAAGTTAAATACCTCACAAGGTGTTTATTGTAGCTTCTCAGCCTACTCCTCATGAAGAAGGATACCTCTTCTGTGGTCTTACTCATTTAACAAATTTACCTGCCCAGAATCTGAAGGTGGGGGTGTGCTCCTGTAATCCCAGCTCTTGGAAGGCCATAAACAGGCAGATCACTCTGAGTCCAGTCTAGTAGTGAGACCCTGAACACCCAGTAGACCTTTCCCTAAGTACAAAAGATAGATATATAGATAGATAGATAAATAAATACATTTTTAAAAAATTTAAAAACATACAAACTTAACCCGTCCTAAGTAGCAGATTTGAATTGCTGGCCTGAGGAAATGAGTGGAAATCCCCATTAATATATGCAAGAACACAAAAGAGTAATGGAATATTTAGGGTTCAATTTACATATAGCATGAATTTATACACACTGACTTTTGGACACTAGGACCATTGTCATGAAAATATTGCAAGAAGCTGCTGCCTTTTTCTACTCTGCCCCAATAGCACAAGCAAGAGAACTGTCCCTCTCCCTTTTAACTGCTTTTACTTTTAGTCACACGTTACTCAATCTTCCATTTCTAGATTCTCAGCATGATCTTCTCAGTACAATTTGCATTCATCCCAATATGGTGGCGATGAGCAATATCAGTTATAAGGAAAATGCTCTCCCAACAGGCTGTCTCTGTGTCTTAGCTCTGCTGTGGTGCACAGCTTTTCAGGAGCTGCTAAAGCAGCTGGAGCTCCTGTTTTTCTTTGGCTTCTGGCCACTCTCCATTCATATTGTGTATTGTTGACACCGAAAACACACACACACACACACACACACACACACACACAGAAGAGAGAGAGAGAGAGAGAGAGAGAGAGAGAGATGAGAGGGGGAGAGGGGGAGAGGGAGAGAGGGAGAGGGAAAGGGGGAGGGAGGGAAACAGAGAGACAGAGAAACAGACAGAAACAGAGCCCAACTCATGATCTTTAAAAACTCTGTAAAACTGTGGTAGAAAATTAGAATTGAGATATTACCCATCGGTTAATACCTAGTAACATGGTCTAGACATGAAAAGCACCTAAGGGAAAACAAAGATGTATATAGCCAAGCTTTTCCTTTATAGAAGGTTGGGTATTACTGGCAATTTGGGAAAATGAGACAAATACATGATGCATTTGAGTTTCAGTAAAAGTGGCTAACATGTGGCCTGTGGTCTCAAAGAGTTCAATTGCCCACACGAAGGTGAAAACAGTGGTGTCTAAAGCTCAAAAGCAATATTTTTAAACATAGGCAATATGCTTATATTCTTTGACCAATAATCTTAAATAAATGACACTATGATAGACATGTCCAAACAACATGGCAAACATTTATAAAAAAAATTATCATTGGAGTGAAATTAGAGTAGTAATGTTTCTTTCTTATTTAATTTTATTTATTGGAAAAATGTAAAGCAAAATTTTACAACAAAATAATAGAATAACAAGAGTCAGCCTATTTATTACATTTTGTTACCTTTAAAAATAGCTCCTCATGGCACAAGATATGGGCATAAAAATCCCTCCAATTTATATTGGCACATGCTTTCCTTTTCATTGAATGAAGACATGCGAACAAGTATAGATGACTTGCATCTTTCTTTCCCTGTTCGCTGCGGTCCTTCCCACTGTCACCCGCCTTAGTTCCTTTCTCCTTTGAACAACTTCTTCCCGTTACAATAATCATGCACCTTAAGGAACTTATTCACTCTTTCAGTTGCTCACACAGGGAGACAGTACTATGTCTGCACATGAGTCTGGTTTACTTCATGTATGAATACGATCTCAAGTTGCATCCATTTACCTACAAAGGCCTCAGGTTTATCCCTCTTTATTGCTAAGTATCATTCCATTGTGTAAGAATGCTACATCTTTTCATGCATCCCTCTGTGGATTTGGGTTGTTTCCAAAGTTTAGCTATTACAAGTTGTGCTGCTATAAACATGGGTGCGCATGTATCACCGGGGTAAGATGTTTTTAATTCTTCTGAGAGACACCCAGAAGGGAAAGAACTGGGTAGAATGGAATCTCTAATCACAGATTTTGAGCAGTCTCCCTACTGATTTTCACAGTGCTTGTACCACTCTACACTCCCACTTACATTGGAGGATTCCATTTTCCCCACAACCCCTCCAGCATTTGTTATTGGTTTCTTAGAGCCATTCTTTCTGGAGGCAGACAGGATTTCAGTGTTACTTGAATTTACATCTCTTAGGTGACCAATAATGCTGAGCCTTTTTTTTCACATACTTCTTTTGTATCTGCATTTGTATTTCCTCATTTCAGGATTGTGTATTCATCTCTGATGTCATTTTGGATTGGGTCTTTGAGTTTGGGAGTTGCGGTTTTTTCAACTCTTTATATGTTCTCAATAGTAGTCCTTTTCTGAGAGACAGTTTTTCCCAACCTGTGGATTGTCCTTTTACTCTGTTGGTGATTTCTCTTGAACTAAAAGCTTTTTAATGATCATGCGGGAAGCTCCTCCATGATCACAGTCTTTCAAAAATGAGATAAGATGTATTATAACCATGATATGCTAATTTCTGGTGGTGATTATGATAATATTTTTAAAAGGTTTCAGAATTACTTCCACTCTTGATACCTGAATCCTGTTTTCCCAGCAATGCTGTTCACCTGGGTGTTTTCCTTCAACCTGAATGTGGGTCTAATGTGACCACTACAGTGTGTCTTACTGACATGATACGATTGAGATTGTTAAGAGGAAAGAGCAAGATATCAAAGAATTTTTTACTGTAAATTTTGATAAAAGAGAAGCTATAAAGAGGTTTATAGATACTCTTCTAGAAGAATACAAACTAGAAGGCTAATTAGTGATACAAGTTGTACAAATGAAATGTCTTTTTTCCTTTTATTCAAAAGATAGTACAATATAGTATTAAAACAGATAATCATAAGTGACACAGAATTTTACTTAATAAAATAATACGAATTTCAAAAAAGTCAATAAAAGCTTTTTAGTAAGATTAGATCCAGCTTGTTAAATCTTTGAAACATTTTCCATATAGTCTGGATTTTTTTCATGAACTCTGTCCCTATACCTATGGCTTCAAGATTTTAATTGATTTTTCTCTTCCAGTAGATTTAATGTTACTGTTTTAAATATTTAATATTTAATCCGTTGACTTTATTATAGTGCATGGTGATAGACATGGGTTGTTTTAACCTTTAGTATATAGAGAGTCAATTTTATCAGCATCATTTATACAAGACACCATCTTTCTTCTAGTGAGCATGTTTGGCCTCTTTGGCAACAAAAGGTGGCTTAAGGTATTTATGGTTGGGTTTCCATCGTCTAATCTGATCCATTGATCCTCAGGTTTGTTTTCTGCCAGGACTATGCTGACTTTGTCATAGTAGCTTTGTAGTGCAATTTCAAATCAGGGATTGTGGTACTTCCTGGCTTGCTTTTGCTACCCAGGATTGCCTTTGCTATTGTAGGCCTTTTTTGCTTCCAGATAAATTTTAGAATTATTTTTTTCTACTTCTGTGAGCTATGCTAATATTTTATTGGAATTGCATTAAATCTGTATACCAGTCTTGAGAGCCTGGCCATTTTCACAGTGTTGGTTCTTTCTATACATGAAGAAGGACAAGGAATAACTAAATTTTCTTTTTGGTATTGGGGGGATTGAACTCATACCCTTGTTCTTGCCAGACAAGCATGTATGGTGCTGAGTTATTTCCCTGGCCCAATTAATTCATTTTCTAGTATTCTCTTTTTTATTATATTCAATATATAGATCCTTTATCTTTTTTACTAGATTGATTCCTAAGTATTTCCTTTTTGAATGCTATTATATAGGATATGGCTCCTTAATTTCTCTCTTAGTGAGTTGGTTGCCTGTGGAAAGGAACGCTATTGATTTCTGAGTGCTGACTTTGTATCCAGCTATGCTATTGAGTTTGGTTATTAAATTTAGAAGTCTTTTTGTGGAATGGTTTTGGGATCTTCTTTTTTGTATTTATTTATTTATTTATTTATTTATTTATTTATTTATTTATTTAATATTTTTGGGAAGAGTCACAGGGTGCTCAGGGTCTCACTACTGGATCTGACTCCTAGTAATCTGTTTATAGCCTCCCAAGAGCGGGGATTATACGCCACCACTCCCAGTCTCAGTTGCTGGTTCGGCACACCCTGGGGGCAGGGCTCACATGGTAGGCCCTGGCGTCCTCTATATAGAATACCATATCATCCACAATTAATTATAATTTCACTTCTTGCTTTCCCATCATTATTCCTTTTATTTCTTTCTCTGTGTAACTGATCTGAGTGATGTTTACATAAATATAGTGATAATTCTGGAATGGTGATAATAATAGACATCCTTGTTCCTCTTTTTAGTGCGAAAACTTTCAGGTTTTGTCTATTTGATATGATGGTGGCTGTTGGTTTGTCCCTGATGACTTTTATCTAATTGAGATAAAGCCCATGTGTTCTGATTTTCTTCAGGGTTGTTTATTCTAAATGAGTGTTAGATATTGTCAAATGCATTTTCTGCATCTGCTGTGATGATCATGTGATTTTTGTTTTTGGCTGTTAGTATAATGCATTGCATTTATTGATTTTCACATGATGAACCATCTCTGCAGACCTTAGATGAATACCACTTGGTCATGGTGTGCATTCTTTTTGATGGTTCGCTGCGTTCTGTTTGCTAGTATTATATCAAGGATTTTTTTCATGTGAGCTCATTAGGGAGATTGTCTTGTAGTTTTCCTCTCTGGTTCAGTCTTTCTCTGGTTTTAGTGTAAGGGTAATTCTTGCTTCCATGAATGAGTTAGAGTGTATGGTCTTCCTTTCAATTTCATTGAAAATTTGAAGAGTATTGGCATTAAATTCTGCAGTGAATCTGTGAGGGCATGAGGTTTTCTTTGTTAGTAAGTTTTTAATTACATTTTCAACTTCATTGACAGTTATCAGGTTAATCAGAACCTTTTATATCCCCTTGATTCAGCTTTGGCAATACATATATATCTAGAAAACTGTCTATTTTTTCTTTGTTTTTCACCCTGTCCTGGTAAAGATTTTCAAATTAGGAATCGAAGATCTGAATTTGATAGAATCTGTAGTGATTTTACCCTTTTTGTTCCTCATTGCATGAGTTTGAATCTTTTCTTCCCTTTTGCTTTTGATAAGATTGCCTAAAAGTTTATCAGTTTTATTTGTTCTTTCAAAGAACCAATTCCTCAACCCATTAATTATATGTATTGTTTTATTCATCTTCATTGCAATAATTTCTACTTTGATTTTTAAAAATTTCCTTTTCTAGGTTTTCTGCTGGACTTGCTCTTATTTTTTAGGAGATTGAGGTATAAAATTTGGTTGTTTATTTTCATTTGTTCTGTTTTCCTGGTGTGAGAATTAACTGATATGAATTTCCCACTTAGGGCTGCTTTCATTGTGAGCCACATGTTCCAGTATGCTACATCTGCACTTTTGTTTAATTGTTACTATTGTTTAATCTCTTCTTTAATTTCATCTGTAACCCCTGGTTATTTAATTTGTATGTGTTCATCAATGTTTGTGGTTTCTTTTCCAGTTAATTTCCAGTTTCACTGCACAATGGTCAAATAACATACCTGGGTTAATTTCGGTACTTTTGCATTTACTTAAGGATGTTCTGTTGTCTCTTATATTGCATATTTTATAGAACGTTTCCTGTGCAGCTGGAAAAAATATGGATTCTGATGTTGTTAGTAGAACACTGTAAATGTCTACTAAGTCTACTTGTTCATAGGTTTGGTTCAGTTCTAATATTTCTCTACTGATTTTTTTTGTGCAGTTCATCTATCTCATTGTGACAATGGGATATTAAGGTCCCTCATTACAACTTTGTTATTTCTTATTTCATTTTTCTTGTTTATTAATATTTGGCCTACATAGTTGGATGCTCCCATATTTATATTTAGCATACACATATTTACAATTTCTATCTCTTCCTCTTGAAAATTTCCCTTAGCGAGTATGTACTGACCTTGTTCACCCATTTTGATTTTTCTTGATTTGAAATTCACATTGTCTGCAAAAAGAATAATTGCACCTGATTCATGTTGTGGTGGTGTTCTCAGTGCATGAGACATTGCTTTTCATTGTTTGATTTTTAACCTGTGCATTTATTTTTGAGTTAAATGTATCTCTTACATGCAGCCTATTGATCACTTTTTTTCCTGATACATTCTTTGAGTCTGTTTCATTTTATTGGTGAACTGGGGGGCTTCCTAGGTAGCTCAGTTGATTAAAGCACATGCTTTGACAAAGTCACTCAGGCACCAGGGAGCACAGTTGATCCCCTCCTCCACAGGGAGCATGAAACTTGTGGAGGTTTCACTTCATACTCTGCTGGTTCTGAGGCAAATGACAGCAGTTCGTGGTGGCAAAAAAACAATGAAGAGCAGAAGATCAATAGCCATGGCATCCATCGAGCTTCCCTCTTCCAAATTCTGCCTCGACACTCCACTGTGAAGATCAGAGCTCTTCCAAAGTGGCATGGCTGTGAAGATCAAGCTCCTCCAAAGACCAGGACTTCTGCAAGGAAATGGAACAGGGCAGGGCCAGGCCCAGCTGCGTAGGGTTGAACAAAGCCTTTCTCAACTTGTATACACTTTTTGTGCTGAGTCACTCTGGGGTGGCCAGTCTGGCCCTAGGCTGGAACCAATCACACCCCAGGGTGGGACCAATCACGTCCCCTGGCAGGCCCTCTGCATCCTGCAGGGTGGAGACCCCACAGTTGGGAACTAGCCCAGCCCACCCAGCCAAGCTTCCTCAAGTTGACACAATGTATCTGGAAGTTAACCAGAAAATTTAGAGGCTATTTACTCATGAAGGCATGAATAATTCTAGAGAGATAAACTAAGGAAAAGAGGATGGAAGCTGGCTAATTTAGAATAAAAATATGCAAAATGAGAGAGAGGGAGAGACAGAGACAGAGACAGAGACAGAGAGACAGAGAGGAAGAAGAGGAGGAGGAGAGAAGAGGATAAAGGAGAGGAAGAAGAGGAGAGGAGGGGAGAAAAGAGAAGAGAAGAGAAGAGGAAAGGAGAGAAAAAAAATCACAAACCAGAAAAATTAAAAAATAAAAAAGAAGTCCTTTGGTGTCCATGAGTTTCCAAAACTACTGAATACCACTGCCAAGCCTACAGTAAAGTTTGTCCCAGATTTGAGGCTGATAGGCTGATCTTGGCCTCCAGAAGTGGGGGCCTGGGGCAAAGTCTTCAGCCAGCACTTTCTGTATGTGTCTTAGTGGCTTCCCACTCCTTACCCTTTGTCTCCTGGCAGAATCTCTCTCCCAGTTTTTTTGCTCTTTATAGACAGAGACAAAGTCTGTTCCCAGTCTCGTACATCACTGTAGGCTGGTGGGATGCTGTGATACAGTCTGGACCTCTGCTCTTGCTTTTGCAGTTTAAAGCTGCTCAGTCCCAATTCTTACTTCTCTCCTGGGGCGGGGGGCGGTGCTAACTTCCTATTTGTTGCTTTATAAGTTCTGCCCGCCTCTGCTGTAGGCTGTACGTCATCAGGCGAGTTGGTGGGGTGCTGTAAGGTACCTCAGTCCTCCTGCTCTTGCATTGTGGAGACAGCCTAGAGCTACACATCTGAGATGGATGATGTTGTTGTAGGCAGCTGAGTCAGATAGAAATATTATAGGCAGTTAGATAGGACCAGGCTCTCAAGGATGACGTGGAAGACAAGATGACTTCACAAGTATAAACAGACACTCCTCTGCTGTGGGCCAGATCTCAAGACAAGAGGCTACATACTTCCTTAGAGATGGACATCAGGGATTGATATTCTAAGTAGGTATCAATTAATTACACTAACCCAACCCCCGACAGGAAGAGACCTTGTTCGGTATTCTTGCCCACTTGCTGTGTGACTCAGTTGCCCATTTGGCACTGGATTTAATCTATTTTACCTGAGCAGTGGTGCTTGTAATCTCATTGGCTGACCATAGTTTTGTCCCACCTCATACCCACCTAAGCGAGTTCCCATGTTCTCTGTTGTCTTAGACCCACCTCACCACGTGGTTTTCCTCTATAAAAGTCCCTGGAAGAGACAGCTTCCTGGGGACAACCCACTTGGCACCCCCCTTCTGCCCCTCTCTTGGACAGGTGCTTTCTTTCCCCTAATAAAAACTGCTCATAATCTCTGTTTGTTCCTCAAATTCATTCTTCAGTTTTAGAGAGCACAAACTCATCCTAGGTAATTTTCAGGTTGGGGGATCAGTTTTCCCTATATTATTTGGAGGTCATTCACCCGAGATGAGTTTTTAATCCTGCATCAGTGTCATGAGGGCGAGGCTAGCTGTCATTCACTGTACACCCTTGTAGTCTTTAATCTTGTTCCTGGTAGTTCCAGTTAGCACTCTAGTGCACTGAAGGAATGGGAAGAAATAAGAAAAGAAGGGAAAAAATGAGAGAGAGAGAGAGAGAGAGAGAGAGAGAGAGAGAGAGAGAGAGAGAGAAAGAGAAAGAGAGAGAGAGAGGGAGAGAAAGAGAGAGAGAAACAGGTCAATCTTCAGTGAGGGAGCAGTTTGTGTAGGCAGAATTTACTGCTGGACTGTAGTATCTTCTGTTTGGAGGAAGGCAGAACCAGGGAACTGTATATGCCAGTGCTGTGATTTAGCCACTTTATTTTAGTGTCTCCTGTTTGTTTCATCTTTTTTTTTTAACATTCCAAGTGTGGCAGGCAGTCATCCCAGTGGCCCCCTGGCAGCCAGGTGGGCTGGCAGGCTCTTTAATTAAGTCCATTATCTATGTTTTGCTTGATCTATTAGTCTCCTAAGTCAGACTGATTTTGGTTTCAGAGTGTGTGTCCCTCACTTTTCTCCCAATTACCTGTGTTTCAGTTAAAGTTCTAAGTAGCTCCGCCAGCCTCCTCTCCTGTTCATCTCTGCTATCTTGGAGTAGTCAGATTTCTATAGAAGTTTAAAGATTTGATTCATATTGACATATTTCCTCCAAGAAGCTGATACCCTTTGCGTTTTGTGTAACATATAAGAAGTTTCAAAAATATCCTTGTACATATTTTAATTTTTGCATTCTGATAGGGAAAACCTCATGCTTTAATATTTATTAAAATATCAATAATATTAAACATTCTAATCTTATAGTTTCTATTCCATTTAATGTGTTTATGTCTGTGTATTGGTTTATGTTTCTTAGCAAGTTCTCTTTATTAAACATTTATACATTTTTCATAAATGAAAACTAAACAACTTGTCCCTGGATGTGTTATTATACTTTTTTCTTTCTCCATCTACATTCATTTGGGGTTTTGTTTGTTTGTTTTTTATGCATTTCGTATAGGGCGTCCAGGGCCTACAGGGTCTTGCTACACAGATCAGACTCATAGTGATCTTTCCTTTTTTTTCAGCCTCCTAAGTACTGGGATTGTAGGTGTGTGCCACCATGCCCGATCTCAGTGTCTGTCTCTGTGCGCCCCCGGGGGCGGGACTGCCACAGAACACCAGGGATCTAGCCCAGGCTGCTGTGCTCTGCCTAAGCAGGTGCTCTAGTCTGCTGAGCTATCTGGCTGGCCCTCGTTCATTTGCTTATGTCATATTAAAGGACAGTGCATTCATCACTTTCCATACTTGGACAAAATACCTAACACTCGTGACTTACAGGAGGAGAGATTTATTTTGGCTAATGACTTCAGCCCATGGTTGGCTGGTACTAAGCAGAAATGCCATGGCAATGTGACACTGGGAAAGAAAGCTGCTCAACCCATGGCAGCTGGGCCTCAGAGCATAAACAGAGAAGTCAGAGAGACGAGAACACACCCTTCCAGTTCAAGGCCTGCAGTCCCCACCTCCAACCAATCCCTAAAGTACGTCTACTACTGAGCTTGTAGTGGCCGCACATGCTGATGCAGACATTTCAGATTTAAACCTTCACCTTCACCCCTCATGCCCTAAAGGGCCATGTCCATGACATTATGCAAAGTTCATCTTTAATTTGTATGTTCATTTGTAGTAAGGATGGAATTCAAGACCTTATGCTTACAGATAGGTGCTTATGTCCCAGGCAAGAGAAGCCATGTCTTAGGAGTTCTCTGTCCTAAGAGGACTTTACTGAGAAGTCCAAGTCCAAAGTCTCTTCTTTTTTTTTTTTGTCTTTTTGAGACAGGGTCTTTCTATGCAGTTGAGGCTGGCCTTGAACTCACTTTTGTAGCCCAGGCTGGTCTCGAACTCGCACCAATCCTCTTGCCTCAGCCTCCCGAGTGCTGGGATTACAGGTGTGAGCCACCACGCCCAGCTCCAAAGTCTCTTCTGAGACTCAAGAAAAACTTATCCATGATCCCTTGCAAGAATTACAAAGGAAGTTCAATACTTCCAGAATATAATGTCATGTAGTAATCACTCCTATTCTAAAAGAGGCATAGAAAGGAATGGAACCCTGGCGACTGAATGAGGGCAAAGTCTAAATCCTGCAGCTCCACCTCCATCACCTGCCAGAGACTGTGTTAAAATGTGAGTTCTTAAGGGCTAGGCCAGAGCTTTCCACTCCTGTTGCTTCGCTGGCTGCAGCGCGCATGGCTTCTCCCTTGGCATGGCTCTGCTCGCTGCCTCCAGCTGTGTCCTCTGCAGGCATTTCCTATTCCTTTCATGGTTACTGGGGAGTCTCCACCTGGCTTCACTCTCCCAGCCTCCCAGCCTGCCCTCTCAGGGGGCACATTGCATCTGGTTTCCCAGACGTTGTTTTGAAGCTTGAATGGCACCCTTGGTGACTCCACAGCTCTTACCTTCTCCGTGCCCGAGAACCCGGGACTGCGTACATGATGCCAGGGTCTACTTTCAGCTCAAGAAGCAGCTGACCCCTTGGACTGTGGCCACAGTAGCTTGTGAGTGCCTTGAAGCACTGTGAAGTGAATTCCTGAGAACGAGTTCCCTAGACAATCCCTCTGGAGCAAGGGGTCCAGGGGCTTTCCTTTCAAATAAAAGGTGGAGGCTTTTATATCTCTTGAGTTTGTGATGGGTGAGGTCTTGCTCATTTCTGAGATGCCCTCAAGCCATTTTTCCTACTGTCCTGTGCAGTGTACTTGGCTTCTTCACAAAGCTAAGCTTTTCAGGAACAAAGCTTTCCAGGCCCTCTCTTTGTAGGTCTCCCTTTCCTGCTAATCTGTCACTTTTTCAAATGTTGTAAGCTGGCATTTGGTCCTGATTCTCTTTGTAGACCTAACTATAAGCAACAAGCAATATGTATGCCATAGTCTGAACTTCGGGTAATGTTATGGTTTGTGTATAGGTGTCCCCTCATGCAGTCATGGGGCAGCTTCTGGAACTTGTAATCGATTTTTGTGAGAATGAGTGCTGTACCTCCCTTGTGGCAGGTGATTTGCATTTCAATGGAAGGAGAAAGAGAAGTTAGCTACTTGAGCTGCTGCTAGCTCTTTCCCTGTGCTCTTTTGCTCTTTGCTGCCGCCATGAATGGCTGCCCTCTGCCATGTGCCACTCTACATTGGAGCCAGCTGAGTATGGACTGAAACCTCCAGTAACTATGAGGTAAACGAACCTTTCCCTCCTCATTTTGAGAGTCTGGTATTTTTCCCAGCAATGAGAGAAGAGTAACTAAGACAGACAACTTGGAATTTTCCATTGCCAGGTTAACTAGTGTTCCATATTTGAACTCAGCCTCACATAAAAATCTTAGGGCATGGGTAAAATATGCCCTGTCAGTTCAAGTCCCGAGTGCTCCACTGTCAATCAGATCCTATGTCCTGTGAAACTTATCAATGGATGAAGCACTATAGCATCTCCATGGTGAAATTACTTCAAACACATGAGACATTATGGGAACAGTACTAATAATTAAAGCATAAACAATAGTAATGATGAGAATATAACATAAGTGGCATCTAGTCCAGTTCCTAATACAATTCTTATTATCTTCCAAAATTGTCTGAGCCTGACCTTTACTGTTTACATTCATATCAGCATTCTGGTCTTCTGAGCTTGAACTAAGATCTTCCATCAGTCTCCATTTACAGCATCAAGGTTTTGCCTAGCCTGCATTTCAACAACTTTCTAAACTCCCCCCTTTAACTGGTTTGGGTTAAACCAGTTTAGAAGCTTCTGAACAACATGGCCAGGTACAGGCATAACAACGAGCCTACTGATTATACCAGAATCTGTCCCAGCATGGGGACAAAACACCCAACACCCACAGCTTAAAGGAAGAGAGGTTTATTTTGATTAATATGTTGAGTCCACAGCTGGCTGGCCATGAGGCAGAAAGATTAGGACAAAGGAAAGATTAGGATTAGGGTGGAGAGAAGGCTCTCTGCCCACAGAAGCCATGAGGCAGAACAGGAAAGGAAGAGTCAGGGACAAGAATATATCCTGTCAGTTTAAGTCCCCAGTGCCCTACTGCCAACCAGATCCTATGTCATATAGAACTTTTCAATGGATGAGGCACTTACAATAATAGCATCTCCAGGGAGTGGTGAGATAGCTCAGCAGTCTAAAGTGCCTACTTAGGTAAGCTTAGGCAACTGCGGGGATCCTGGTTCAATCTTCGGTACCACATGCTGCACCAGCCCCACCCCTAGGGCAGCCTGAGCCAGTTATAATATAAATAAATAGAGTTAAAAATAGCATCTCCATGGTACAATTAGTTCAAACACATGAGATGTTGAGGGAATGGTGGTAATAATTAAGGCCTAAGTGATAGTGTTTTTATCACGAAGGGAAATTTTAACCATTTATAATTACTGACTCACAATTCTAATAAGAGGTATGTGTAGCTATGATTTTTACTTTACAATGAATGAAAGCGAGGCATAGAAATGTTGAGCAGCAAAGGAACAGGCCCTTCATCATTCAGCTTCTTCTGGTCTGTGTCTTTAAGAACATTTGTGTAGCTCATGGCCTCACACAATAAAGACAGCATCTCCTTACAGATCAGAAAGTAGATTTCTTTTTTCCCTGAATAATAAAGATGGGTTATCCATTTGAAACAGAAAAGTTAGGCCTATTTCATAGTCTTTTGTGAAAGATTTGTGATCTGACCCTGGGGTGTCCGCATGTGACATGCACCTGCTGTGTTCACACCATTCATCTGGCCCCTCCAGGCCACCTCTGCAGAACTTTAGATGTGAAGGAAATGACGAAACATGAAATATGTCAAGTCCTTCATCCCTGACCAATGGACCTTGCATCTTCTGCACACACCCATGAAACTGTGGTAGGCTAACTCGTTAATTTGAAAGGATAAAATCCTAGTCCCCTTCGAGTTCTTGCTGCTGCCCTTATGATTTTTAATTTTATACTTATATTGAAGTGCTTCTTTATTTATCTATCTTAATACATGTGGCATATCTCTTAGCTTTCATTTAAGAGGAAAATCATTTCTGATATCTGCAAGATTAGGTTAAAATTTACCCTCAGTTCTAATTATATTGAAATATGAAAACCTCCTTCTTTGAGTTTCCCCACAGAACCTCAAGAACTAATTTTAAGGAGACCAAATATCTAATATTTTATATCAGGCAATCTCAGACATAATTTCCAATTTTATTAACATCTGTAAGGCTGCTAGTGATACAATTTCTTTTGTTTATACCTGTCTGCCACTTTTATTACACTTCTGTATACATCCTTACTCTCATTTCTATATTGTTTTGAACGGCTTGTTCCCCCAGGTTTTTCTTCTTTATTCAAGGGATTTTGTGGCATGAATTTCCTTTTTAATATCAGCTTTAAAGGGCCAAGGAGATAGCTCAGCAGCATAAGTCCTTACCTGGTAAGCCCAAGGTCCTAGTTTAATCCCTGGTATTGAAAAAAAAAGGAAGAAAGAAAAAAAGAGAAAAAAGATAGGTGATTAAATATCAGCTTTCATAAGGTTCCATAGAGTTTGAAGTATTGTCATTATCATTCCCTATATGTTTGGCAAATTCCCTTTTGAAATATTTAAGAATGCACAGTTTATTTAAAACAACATTTAATTTTCACGTGGTTCATAAATAGCAACAACAAAATGATATTCATTGGTTGTCTATGATGCAAGATGAAAAATATCACAATTTAGCTTTCATTGAAATTCTGATCTTATTGTCATATCCTTTGACATTGTATCTCCAGTTTTAAAAATTCTTACACTATCATTTGGTCCTAAAAAATTATTATCACCATTTTAAAGAAAGTATTCAATGAAAGGTCTTCAGAGTCTCACTATACAAATTGGACTTGTAATGATCCTCCTGTTTTCAGCCTCCCGAGTACTGGGATTACAGGCATGTGAGCCACCATACCCAGTCTCAGTCATTGTCTTAGGGCCAGCACAACATACCAGGGATCAAACCCCAGTTCGTGCATCAGCTGAAGCAGGTACTTCAATCCACTGAGCTAGCTGGCCCTCGATCACCATTTTTACAATTATATGTATAAGTTGTTTGAACATTAAAAATGGATTTAATTCTTTAGTCTACACCATTACTATTTTCTTTAAATTTATTATTTCAGAATTTGACAGCTAAGCAGAAGTGAGTTTAAGTTTTGACTGAAGAGTGATTGTTCACTTGTGTTTCCATATATAAGTAGTTAGCAATCTCGAGAAGAAGTGCTAATTCTCAATACTTTTTTCTTAGTGGTTAATGGCTTTGGTGTGTCTGGGAAAAAATTCTCATAACTTAGCACACTTTAATAACAAACCTGCTGCTTTGAGAAAAATCTTATGGTCCTCATCTTGGTTTCTACCCATAAGCCATTGCAAACCCTTAGATCCATTCAGCCTCCTCAACCTACAAATGTCCTCAGTCTATAGCAGGCAAAGGAAACCCCTTCTGCCTTGTGTCTCACTTTCACTTCCAATCCTCTGCTCACCAAAATTTTTAGTTGTTCTTTTTTGTTTTATTGTTTCTTTTTACATTTTTTAAAAGAACACAGAATAGTGATAGAAAACGAAAGCATTAGAAATGACCAGCTCGCCAAATTAGCTATCCAAAGTTCTACTGGGATCTCACAAAGACATCCCCATCTCCTAGGAGATTAAGTTGCAATGGGTCCTTGAGTGGCTCCTCTTAAGATGCTTCGCAGCCATGATTTCTCTCAAGAAGCTCTTGAACATTCCAGCAGGAACATGATCCTTCCACAGTGTCTCTCCGTCATAGACCCTCCCGTGCCTCACATTTGTCTATTATTGACCACTCTCACCTAACTCATAGCACAGACCTGTGTTTTGTAGATAAGGAATTCTATCCGCAAATCTGCTACTTTTATGTTTTCTTGTATCATGCCCTGTTGTAGGTGTGACTCAGCTAACTTCTTTCAGTGAGTAAGAACAACGCACATGCTTTCTAGATGCCCACAGGAGTCACCATTAGGAACTGATCATAGTGCTAAATGCTTGGTGTGTGTTACCTGAAGGTTTTCCAAGCCATGTGTTGGTGCGTTCCTCTGACACCTATGTTTCACCGGTAGAGGGACCAAAGTGTTGCAAGATGATGTCATTTCCCCGAAGTCGTACAGGTAAATTGGTGGATAAACTCACCAGGTAATTGTAAGGAAGTAAATGGCAAGGAACAACTAAGTAGAAGAGCTACAGGAGGCACCGAAGGAAGGAGTGCACCATGCAGCAAAATGAATCAGGGAAGGCAGTGGACAGAAAATGACCCAACAAGGGTTCTGTTTGGAACTTACAAACAAAAAGTCCTCGGACCTACCGCTTAGAAGGATGGGAAGCCAGCTAGTAGCTATCTTCTCAATAAAGAACAGTGAAGGATGTGACTCTGCCTTAGGGAGGATTTGGGCTGAGGTGGAACAATGCTATTCTCCAGTCAAGGGGCAGCTTGAAGAAGGTGGGGCTGGGGATAATGCAGCTGAGCAGTTGATCTGTGGACCAGAATTCCTCATTGAAGATAGAAGTCTGGGAAGCACAGGAGGAACTTCTGTGTGAATCTCCACCAAGATTGTGGACTGAAAAGAGAAGGAGTTAAGGTTAGGAGTCCTTGTGGCAGAAAAGACAATGAGAACTGAAACAGAGAGGAAGAATCTAAACCTGACCCCAAGGGACACCGGAAGTAGATGAAAAATTGAAGTAGCCCCCGTCGGATGTGCGAACTCTAAAACAGCACAAGCTGTAATGCAGAGAGGTCGTACCTACCCAGTGTCCTGGGCTCAGAGAGGCTTCCTCATCGGCATTCCAGCACTCTCAATGCTTGACATTCTTTCTAATATAATATTTTCTGAAAGTGGTGAAATGAGGAAGTTTAGCATTGGAAGAGTTTTCCCTTTTCCATGACTTTCATAGCCAAATTCAGCCTTCACCTAAGTTCTGCCTTGTATCGGCATTTCTTTAACAGTCCCTTTCTATAGCCTTTCTGCAATTCTATTTCTGACTGTAAAAAAGTAAAACCCAACTAAAGTGATTTGAGTTTTTAAAATCAAAGCTCTTTTAGTAATAATGTATAATTTATAGTAAGAGTATAGTAAAGTACAGTTCAAACAATCATTCATAGAATAATCGTGTTATAAAATATAAATTTTAATTATAACATTCTAAGCTCACAATAGTACATGTACTGTGTTGACAGCTTGAGAAAACTATCATAGATTTACTTACAGTGTAAAACAAAACTCACAGTTAGGCTTGATATTTATCACAGTAAAATTTTACACTAGATCAACTGATACTTTTGTCATGAAGGAATACTTGAAATAATTGATTCAGACTGCCAATAAAATGCAATAACTGTGTAAGACTTGCCAACAACCAAGACCTATTGGCTTTATGTATGTATGCCAATCAATTATTTTACCAGTAATATAAATATCTGAGATCTAGTTCAAAATAACACTGGTATGTATCCTTAAAAGGATAATTAAATAAAAAGCAATAGTAGCTTTGATTACCATTTTTGCAAATAGGTATAAGACAAATGTGTACTTTGCAGTTAAAATTTGTGCAAGAGTCAAGCCCTGAAATATTTTCTCCAAGAGAAAATTCCTAACATTAAAACTTCATTTTAAAAAAGACACAAAAAATGGAATAGTGTGTAAAAGTATTTCTGCTTAAAATGTTGAGCCCCTACACCATTGAGAAATAAAGTTCCTTTAAAAAAATTATTCTAAACCAGGCAAGGAGGTACACACCTGTAGTCACAGCACTCGGTGCCTGAGGCAGGATCATTGTGACTTTGAGACCAGCCTGGGCTACAAAGGGAGCTCAAGGCCAGCCTCAACAGCACAATAAGAACCTGTTTCAAAAGAAAATTAATTTTGTTGGTATATTTTATATTTTAGATAATACTAATATTCATCTGAGGGAGTTTGTACCTGTTCATGATGTATCTTGAACCTTCTTTTTCTTCTTCCTTTCCCCTTCCTTCAGTCCTTCTTCCCCTCCTTATTTAGAAAAGCTTCACTTCTATATTTTTTAACTAATCAAGTAGATTATAAAATATGCGATTTACAGATAGGCTTTCAATGGCCACCTACAGAATCAGATGCAAAATAGTGCAAAAGGCCTGCCCGCACACTAGAGCTCCAGGAGATGCAGCTGAAAGTGGAAGCATCGGAATTCACTGTGGAGTCCTGTTCAAGTCTATCCAGAGGCCAAAGGATCTGTGCCGGATCCTGTGCTTCTATATTTTTCTCCTGTTCCCTTTCCCCCTTTTCCCTTCCCTACACCTGCAGTGCCTCAACACTCCTCAGTATTAGACCATCTGAAGTTTACTTTATCTCATCGGAACCTTGCCAGCACTATCTTTCACAAGCACATAGGAATGTTTCTGGAAAAATATGTATCAAAAGTAGCTTTATTCAGGTGTAAGATTAAAGACATCAAAGCAGAAAGCTTTGAGTCAGCAGAAGCTGGCAGTAGGCATTTACTTCTTGCCTTTTTTGGCTTATGAATGAGAGTTAGTTGGCAAATAGTTAAGATAGATCATTTCCCAGTTACAGAAGGATAAAAATGTGACTGCCCATGAATCACTGAAAGAGAAGAAGATAAGCTCAAGTTGTGTAATATTCAGTGCCCTACAGATTTCTAAGCACTCATATGTAGGAGGAGACCTCTTCTCCCACTGTACTCCACACATGCATTCCTAAATAGCATGTGGTGTTTATGAAGTATTTGCAACCTGCGAAGCATGAAGAGGAGGGGAGGATTCTAAAATCCACAAGGCAGAGTGTCCTAATGGAAGTTGGAAGCTACTTCTATCCTTATTTTTATTTATTTACTTTTGCTAAGATCATGAAGGAAAAAAAAAAAAAGGTTTTTAAAACCTGAACTAAGTATAGTATCTCTTGTTAACAATCAAGGTATGTTCCTGCAGTTAGGTCGTTAGCAAGATTGGTTGTTAAATGATGAAATATAAACTGTGAGCCAGGCATGGTGGTGCAAGCCTGTAATCCCAGGACTCGGGAGGCTGAGGCAGGAGGATCGATGGGAGTTCAAGACCAGCCTGGGCTACAAAAGTGAGCGCAAGGCCAGCCTGAACTGCATAGCGAGACCCTGTCTCAAAAAGACAAATCAATCAATTAATCAATCAATCAACAAAATAAAACTGTACATGACAAAATTCAGAATAGTCATAACAAACTTCAACTTGGTGGCCTTGTTTTCATTTGTCCAACTCTGTAATCTATAAGAAAACATAAAATTACACGCTATGGCTTGTGTCTAGTTGCCCCTCGAAAAGTCTCACACAGTCATTGAGGGAGGCTTCTAGAGTTTGTGATTAATTCATGAAGCAATGCTGGGATTATGGTTGTGAGTGCTACGCCCGCCCTGGGCTGGAGCCTGAATACAACGTAAGGGCAGGGGAGAGCCTTGTTAGCTTCCAAAGCTGCTGCCCTTCCCTTTGTCCTTTGCTGTTTTTTGTTGCCGTGAATGGCTGCCCTGTGCCATGTGCCACTCTACCTTGGAGTCAGCTGAGTATGGACTGAACTATGAGCCAGATAAACTTTTCCTTAATTTTGGATGCTGGGTATATTGTCCCAACAATGAGAGAAAAGTAACCGAAACACTACAGTATAGTATTGTACAGTATAATTACCAAAACTTACATTGCAATAATAGCAAATAATAAAGGAAGAGATGAAAGATGGTGTGTTGTCATGTGACTGGTCAAATGGCAATTTTACTGACTTAAACTGGCCTTTTTCATAAGGCTCTGAAAAGTGAATGAAGAGAAAATACATTGCATTCTGATATGTAACGTCTTCCTGCTGCTAATACGAAGTGATTGCTATTGCATGCCGTTAGCATGGCTTCGTAAGAATGAAGGTCCAGCGGGACTTCTGCATTTCGCTAAGAGTCTCAGCTAGGGCACCACGAGCAGCAGTAAGACCTGCAGAGCTCACATAACTGCGCAGTGCTGTTAATAGACGCTTTTTAAAAACAACTTCTGTATTATGTTTTACTTAATTCTTGAGGATTAAGTCTCTCTCACACACTCACACATAGGCAGAGTTTCCGTTCCCTTAATATGCAAAGTAACATGGGAAAATAAACTGCTGGCACCCTCAACTATCCAGAAGCAGAGCCTGAGAGTGGTGGCAAGGTGGCGGGCCGGGGCAGAGGGGTCTGCAACTGTTCTGCCCAGCTTTGGGAAATGATCTCTAGATCCACAGTGCTGCTTCTGCCTTGTCAGCATTTTTCTTTTATTTGTGTTGGACTTGATGACATATCTAAGAATAATAAATAATTTATAAGATGCAATAATAGCCTGGTACATTTCTGGCAGATACAAAAAAAAAATTCTTTTCCAATAACTCATTTGATAAACTCTTGAGTTCCTTTCTCCAGAACATTTTACAAAACAATGCTTTGTTTTAAGGGTTGTCTATCAGTGACTGGAAAAGCATTCATTATGCATTCAGGCCTGCTTTTTGTCAATCCCTTTCTTGCTCCCTTTTATTTTTCCCGTTGAAGTGGCATTTTTCTGGGAGGGATTTGATTCTTTAGGAAAATCATGCTAGAAAACTTTAACTCCTTAGACTCACAGGAACATGACAGTTTCTGATAGCAGTGGCCAGACTTCCAAGTGCGGCTCTATTCACTCCATATTGTTATCATTTACCTGTTCATCCTTGCCCAGATGAGTCTGAGTTCACAAGCAGCGGTTCAAATGCTATGCTTTGAAAAAAAAATTAACAGCAACATTTTCCATATATGTATTCCTAAGAAATAATATCACCTTTTTGTCTTATCATAGGCTCCCTGAATATTTACACCTAAGCAGATCTTCTGGCTACTATTAAAATTAATGTAATTTTTCTGTTCTCTTTGCATCTATAAGTTTTAGGATAAGCCTAAAGTAGGTGGCAGAGGATCAGAGATGGCTCTTTATGCCTAGTTACTTCCTGCCCTGCAAGTGAGTAGCGTAGCCCGCTGTTCTTTGAAATTAAGGTCACACTGATATCATGCTTGGTGTCAGCACAGTTAGGGCTGCTGAATGTGTCTCTTGCCGTAAGACTCTAGGTGCACTCTGTGATGGATGGTTTTGTGTTCTTTTCTGGCCCAATTTAATAATTTAAACTGTAAATTAGCCCAACTGCCCTTAGGCTGGACCTATGATTTTGCATATTCAAAGTGACCAATCTTTATTATGAATGTAAGGATTCAGACAAAATAGGAATGAAGACAGAAAAGAAGAGCAGCTACTTTTAAAGATGACCATGAAATCACAGGAGTAATGGGTGTATAGGAGCTTAGCAGATTTCCACTTGGGAACAACAGCAGCAAAATCTACAGGAAGAAGAGTGAATAGTTGGAGACTCTCATGAAAACAATTCTACACAGTTGTGATATCTATATCTATATATTTATATCTATATCTATCTATCTATCCATCTATGCTAATGTTCTAGTCATAGCTAAGACTTAGAAGTTTTACTCCTGGATGAAAGGCACAGAAGAATTGCTCCGAACTTCTTTCTGAGGGCACTGTGTAGAAGAGTTCTTCACCTTACTCTCAACCACATATTCTCTCTTTCGTGGATGCACGTAATCACAGTATCTGATTCCTATCTCTTTCTGACTTCTGTTTGGACTTATGTTCTGCTTCCTATTATTGCAGGTGGCATTTATTCTACTATGTGTGAGTGAGCTACAACTGCTTTTAACACTTGCATGCAAAGTCAATGCTACTGTCATGGTTTGGGGTTTTTGCAAGGAGAACAATATAATACAGGATACACTTTATAACAGTATTTTATCATGAATCCCCCAAGAATCATATACAACAAGTACAGGAAATCTGTTCACACACATAAATACTACAGACTCCCGTTGAGGGCCTAGATCCTAATATCTTGCATGAGGGCAGCTGCAAACCTGGAGCTCATAACAATGCCTCCTACAAGTCCATCTGGAGGCCTAGAGCCCACAACAAAGTCCATGCAGGTCCACTTCCTGGATCTGTGCTGGAAATGCCCGAAGGTCAGTGGTGGAAGCTGGAAAGTCTATGCCAGCGGGATGAAGGATCTGTGCCAGCAGGCTGAGGGATCTGACCTGGAACTGGGAGGCCATGTTCTAGGTAAGCACCAGAGCTCCCCCAAAGTACCACAGCCATGCTCAGCCACAGGGAGGTCCCAGCTCCTCTAGCGATGAGGAAAGCTGAGTTCCCAGTAGGAAATCCAATGCTACAGGTTTCTCCATGAGGCTGAGCAGCTCCCCATCTTCCCCCTGGAGCCAGGAAGCCATGCTCAAGATGAGGACCCAGGCTTCTCTAAAGTTCATCAGGAAACCTGCATGACAGGGTCCTCCAGCAGAGCAGCCCAGGAGAGCCAGCAGCAGCCACAGCTCCAACGGCTTCCCCAGGCAGCGTCCTTAACAGCGTCCCTAGCCGCTTCTCCTCTCCTGCCTTTATGCTGCCGGCATCAACCCTCAGGTGGGCCTCCCACACCAGGCACCATGCTAGCTCAATTTAGCTGGGCGTAATAAGTTGGCCACCAGTTAACACTCCGCTACAGTTAACAATGTTAAATGTAATATCCAGTGGATAGGTGTTCTGATTCCAGAAACATTAGAATTAGAAGTGTATTCCCTAGGATCAAGACCATTGAACTCTGGGGACACACACACACTTTAAGTGTACCTATATTAATGACATAAATCCTTATTTATGCTTATATGCACCGAGCCCTTCCATTCATTAGGCTGTGATCTAAATGTTGGAAGCATGTAGCTGGTCCCTGCCTTTGAATATATTTTAGTGTAGAAGAACATAAACTAGATCACGTTCAGTTAAGTACGCATGAGACAAAAGATCCTTAAATACCCAAGAATGGTTGAGAAAAAGAATGTCTGTGAAACCAACACCACGTTTTGATTATTTAGCACAGGAGGGCTTTGTCTTTAGTTTGAGAAGAGAATAAGGGGACGGAAAGGATAAACCATCTTAGAGACTAAGTGCCATACTTTCCCCTACACTTTAATGAGTACAATTTTTGCACAACCAGTTGTTTCCCAAGAACTTTCCATGTAGCGAAAGCCAAATGTCCAGCCAGACGCTCCCGAGCATTGCCGTTTCATCTTTTACCAAGCTGCAAGGAATCGACCGCCCGAGTATTTAACACAGTAAGACACTGGCCAGTCCTCTGTTGCTGCTCCAGACTGCTTTTTAGCCTCCCTTCCTTCTTCAGAAAAAAGAAATGCATGCGACAATAGGTGCTCAAAAGATTGGCTACAGATTGGTCACAATTCTTGGCGTGTGGTGAGTGGGCAAACGGCGGTAGTGAAGATCATGAGGGAGACCTGACAGGGCCCGACAATGTGCTGTGTCCAGCGGCTGTTCAAAATCCCATGCTTTGGGTCTTCGTCTCAGTGGACTTATTATCACTCCCACTAGGTGGCGCTACAAGGCAGAGGCTTCAGGATGCTCCCTAGATACCCCGGTGGGCCAGTCTGGCCTTCTGTTCCTCACAGCTAACCAAGATGAGTCTTCTTGAGTGCAAGAACCTGAAGCGCCACCAGACTCGTGGCAATAGGCCATCCAGGCTGATGATCTTTCCCAGATGAGCAGACATGGTGCTGGCGAGGCCTAAGCTGCTCTATTTCTCCAAGATCTGCAGCTCCAAAAGGCCTACACTTAAATCGCTAAAGTGGCATCGAAATTTTTTTCCTTTTGATTCATTTTTCAAGAGTCCAGACTTCAGGCACTTCAGTCCATAGTCCAGTGGGTGCGTTGCTCGTAGGCTGGCAACAAGGAGGAGCACCAGGGCGCTGAGAGGGTTTGGAAGTGCAGAGTCACTCGCCTTACGCAGCCAGGAGCAGGCAGAGGTTCACAACCTTGTGGAGGTGTGGGTTCAAGCTAAGGCTAAGGGCGACTCTCACCAAAGCTTTGTGCTATACATGTTTTCCACCTGAACTGTTCTAGGATTCGTCAGGATCCTAATCGTAATTTGAGCCTGTGCTGTTAGGCGTTACGCTTTATGTTCTTCACTATCTTATTCTCAGACTATCAGCGAGCCAGTGCTTGTTGGAGCTACAGGGTGCAGATGGAGCGATAGTATAGCCAGATAACAGACCAAAATGCGATGCCCATCCTTGAGAGGCCTTAGTCTTATTTAGGGCTTCTGGTTGTGAATTACAAAGCAACGTAATGACTCAAGGTGGCATGTGCTAAGAGCTAGCTTAGGGGAACTGGAAAACATAGAAGGGGCTGCAGGAATGGAACGATTCATGTTTCCTTGGCTATTACAAGAAAAGAAAGAGTTACAAGAGAAAAGACAAATCAAAACTCCTAGAAGGGGAAACGCATGAGCCAAGGCACCACCTTGGGAGTCTGTAGGGCAGGGATCAGGAGGCAGGTCGGCTAACTCGGAGGCAGGCTTGTGGGGAGCCACGGTGAGAGAGTAGAGAGACATCAGCAACTCCATGCCTAGGGCTGTTGGGCACCCACGGGGACCTGTGGCTGGCCCTGAAGCTACCAAGATGCTGAGACACTCCTGTGCATTAAGAAACCTCTGAGCTGTGGAGGATGCCACATCTACAGACAGCCCGAGGATACTGAGAATTTGAAGAAATAAAGTGGAACACTCATTGAGAATAAAACACTTCGGAGGACCTTGGAGCAGGGAGAGATAGGCACAAGGCAGTAGTATTGGGGCAGAGAGACAAGCAGTGCTGACAGTAACAGAGCTAGGAAACTAAGGCAAAACTCTGACTGGCATGTTTGTTTTCCATGAACATGAATGCATAAATCAGACCATCTATACAGGGAATTCTAACTAAATACCACCTTTAAGCTAAATGGAAGGCTTAATAGTCCATTTTCAACAGATAACTATTATTTCTAAACCAACCTGAATAAAACTTACTTTTGGGGGATACATTTTCCACATTTCTAGCTGACGCTTCTAGGTCTCTGAGCAGATCTTATTAGCTTGGCAATTTTAATCTCCGCTTTAAAAAAACCCAAAAACTGAAGGTCTTTAACTCAGAGCTCCTTTAGCTGATTTATACTTTCCATACCCTTTTTATCACTCTATCCCTTTCCTGGTGATGGTAAAGCATGATTACTGGGCTTGATCGACACTGCAGGCTTCCTTTTGACTTAACCGTCAAATATATGGGTCTTAGGGGATCAGTTCCAAATTTCTTGTAAGTTTTATATATATGCCGAGCTCTTCAAGCAACTTTTTAACCTTGAAAGGAGACTGATGTCACTGTATTCTCTGTCACTTTAGGCACTATTATTTGTAGTGTTGTCATGTGTAGCCGTTACCCAACTGAAGTTAATTTAGCATCTGAAAGCAGGCTCTGGAAATGTAGTGTGAGTTCTTCTATGTGTCACATATTCCTAGTTTACAAATAAACTGACATTTGTATTAATCATCTCTCAGAACAAACGTAGCTGGAGAAAAGCTAATGTATCATCCTCAGATCGCTACCTAAAGTCTAATTCCAAAATATGCTTCTGCTGACAAATGGAATCAACAAACAAGGAAATTTGGGGGGTTCTAATGATTTAGTAACTGCAAAAACACTGTCCCACATTTTCAGATCAATTTTGAAGTGTGTATATTTTAAAATAGCTTTGATGGACCAATAAAGATAAACACCACAGAGCACATATTTGCCATACTTTTCCAAGAAGATTATTTTAGATGAATACAGCATTGATAAATCCCAGTTTGGGTCCTAGAATACTTCTAGGACTCATAGCCCAGGCCTAAGAATGTAAGCAACATTTTTAGCCATCACCAAAGTACTTACTGACAGAATCAAGATAAAATCCTTTGGCTTAAATAAGTTGTTTTTTTTTTTTTTTTTTAATGGTTTTCAACTTCAGTGGTTTTCTACAGGATCAAATATTATGACCACAAAACACAAAGCCTTGTGACAGGATCTGAGAAATGCAGGCTTAGACCTACAGATTACAATGAATGGAAAGCATACAGTGTGTTGGTCTTCGATTCTTTAGAGCCCTGAAGCCGGGGGCTGCCTACTCAGGTTAAAGCAGGCTGCTTAAAGTTGCCCATCGGCCTCTGAAACATCACCATAATTAAGTACCGACTCTGTGCTCCATAGATCACTGCGACAGATGGGGGGTTGGAAAGGTCTCATTGCTATGAAGCGCATAGGTCACCTCCATGCCCGGTCAGAGGTGCCACCTTAAATACCATCCTTTGATTAACTCTGAAAGAAGTGTGGGTGCTGGGAAGCAGCGGGCTGCCACCTGACGGTCTACTGGGCAGTCGGTGGTGTCCAGAGCTGACAAACAATAAGCCCTGATGCAGGGCAGCTGAGCACAGGGCAGAGGGGAGGCGTGCAGAGTCTGGAGTGAAGGCAAGGCCAGGGCAGCTGGCTGCGTACCGAGCTTCAGGAAGGCAAAGGCTGTGGCCACTGGGGTTTGCCTGGGCTTCCTCCAGGCAGCATGAAGGGCTGCTTTACCCTTGTGTCACCCAATTCAAGAGAGGTCCACCATCTGAAGCTAAAGTTCAGTCTTGTGCCAGCTGAGGAGGCTTTGGGCCATACCAAGCCCAGGGAAGTGAGCTGGAAAGTGCCTCTTTGGCACGTGACTTTAAGCTTTGTGAGTTTGAAGGCTTTCTTTTACTTACTTGAGTCTCAGTTTCTGTCCATGAGGTAAGCATAACATTCTTATCTATCTTTGATTTTAATGACTATGGATGGAATTTGAAAAGGTCAGTTTTATGCAAATTGAGGTATAATCACTCTCTTCATAACTGCTTTGATAGGGAGCATCTTCATTAAATATTAAGGAGTATTTATGAGAATAATGAATAGTAACTTAATCTTCAGTGTTGTCAGATTCCCTTTAAGACAATCGGTAGGTTCCCTTAATACATGCTTGGTCACATGTATGGTCTTAAGAATGTGGAACTCAGGGACCCTGTGTCTGAAATTTTCAGCACTGGCCACCAGATGGCAGTGTATAGCAAATAAGCAACTGGTACCTGTTCCTCAGGTAACAAACATCATCCAATGATGTATTCTCCTGTGTGTGTGCGCGAGTGCGCGTGTGTGACCCATTTTTCTATTGTTCTAAGGAAGTAATATTTCTGGAGTGACCCAGCGTCCAGTTTCTCAGCGATTGTCTCCAGAGTAATTGAGAATCATCGTAAGTGGGATTTTTACTGTCTAGAATTTGAGTTTTGTTATTGTTTTATTCTTAAGAACACAAATATTTCCCAAGTCTTTGTCTACATAAACTGGAGCTTTCTTGTTCCCCCAATTAATACTTGCTGTCTACCGTCTGTAACACCAAAAAGAAATCTGTTACTCCAAAAGCCTTCAGCAAAATTATGAACTGGTTCTGAGTTGTCTTGAAGAAGAAGAAGGTGGGAACAAAGTGGGATGGGGCGGAATCGTCCCAGACTCTCACACTGCCCTCAAATCTTTGACCTTCTTCTTTCTCCATTCTTTAAGATCACCAGGTTTTCCTTAGGCAGTGCCTTGACTTCCTAGGTAAATCGTATAGTAAATCTCTTGTGGGCCTGATTTCCTACCTAAGCTCCACAAACATCACAGCACCTGAGGTGAGGGTCACAACATCGTACTTTCTGAAGGCATCATCGTTGTCTTCATGTGCTAGCCTAAGTGGCCGTGGGTAACGAGTAACCACCACAGTCCCATTGATCCGATTTTAAGGGTCGAGAAATGTCAGCTACATCTTAAACCATTTATATATCTGTTCTCCCCTCTGCAAAATCTCATCACTTGTTACGACCATCTGAAACCAGCTCCTTCTGGGCTCTCCAATATGTGGAGGCCCGTAGTGGTTGATACATTGCGTCAACTTGGCTGGATGATTCAGCAGCCGGGTTCCCTGTTGGTGGGGGTCCCACCCTGGGGTACAATTGGTTCTTCCCTAGAGCATGTGTGACCAAGGCCTGCCTAGGATATGATTGGTTCCTCCCTAGAGTGGGATCAGGGCCCATCCTGAGGCAGGATAGATTCCACCCTAGGGCACAGTGGGCCCACCTCAGAGTGACTCAGCCCAAAGAGACTATAAAGGGGCTGAGGAGGGAGTCAAGGTCTCACTTCGTTGGAGGAGCTTCAGTCTTCGTATCCAACCTGGACTTCAACGTCTGGCTTGCAGCGCAGACTCTTCAGCCTCTAGCTTGTATCTTTCACCTTCTGTGGCAGACTCTTCAGTCCTCCTTCACAGACCCATCAGCTGATGGATAGAGACTTGCATGGAGCACTGCAGTGAGCTTTAGACCTCGGGACTGAAGTCTTCAGTCTGGAGTGTGTAGAAGCCCTCTAAACGCTTCCTCATCTGACTCTGTGGCTGACCATTGTAAGCCAATCGTGTAATTCCTTATAGATTGTATATTTTGTGCTAATATCCATTCCTTATATCTGTTCTGTTCCTCTAAGTAAAACCCTGACCAATACAGGCCCCCTTCTGGAATCTTCTCATGTGCTGTTTTCCCCAGCTTAGTATCCTTTAATACATGCATGTGTCTCATACCTGGTACTGCTTAAGAACGTGTTTATTGGGGCCTGGTAGGATGGCTCAGTGGTCTAAAGCACCTGCTTAGGAAAGCTTAGGCGGCTGCAGGGACCGTGGTTCGATCCCCGGCATCACATGCTGCACCATCCCTGCCCTTGGTGCAGGCTGAGCCGGCCATAAGAATAAACAAACAAACAAACAAACAAAAGTTCTAAAACAAGAAAAAAAAGAATGTGTTTATTGTGTAATAGAAAATGTAGTGCCCTTGTCACGCACGCTCTAGGGAGAAACCAATTATACCCCCAAAATCTAAAATGTGGAACTTAATACTTCTTATCTAATAAAGAGTCTGGGATATCAGTGGCAGCAGCTCTGCAATTTATTTGGAAAACTGTCCCATGATAACAAGAGAGTCACTCCAGCTCCAAGCATAAGCCAAATTCTGCCTGTTATCACAAACACTTACTATTATTATTATTATTATTATTATTATTATCATCATCATCATCATTCCAGGCTTCCCATAGAAGCTTGAGATCACGTAGCTGTCATGAGCATCAAGGCTGGGTAGGAAGTTGAGCCTTTCGAACAAATTAGACAAGGACCCAAGGGCTAGGGAGTGCAGATCAGCAAGTCAGTCAGCCCCTGCTGGAGCCCCTGCAGTGAACCGCCAGTTGACTTTGCATATTTTATTCAAAACCCCCAATTTCAGAGGAGCTTATGAATGCCCAGAATAAGAGCATTTCCCATCTTGGCTTCTATCTCAGTGTGGCTATTTGACTGTTCTTGTAAAGCAATAGATGCTTAAATGTGTGTATGTACAACTTCAGTAAAAATTGCCTCATTTCTTAACTGAAATGTTGATTCTTATTTTTCTCCTTCTTATGGCCTCAAAGCCACATATGATGACTGTGTAAACCATTCTGGATGATAAGGTGGTCCTGGAAAAACCACACCGCAGGAGTATGAGGTACACGCAGTGTGGAGATCATATTGACCTCTGACTATGTGCCTATCATATGTTATATGAGAGAAACATAATTTTACTTTTGTTGTAGTGGGATGATCTATGGTCTGAAAAATAATACGTTCACATTTCAATCTCTGGCATCTGTGGACATCACTGTATTTGAAAAGACCCTTAGAAATCTCATTAAGTTAAGCATCTCCATGGCAAGTGTCCTCGTAGAGGCACACACAGGAGAAGAGAACCTAGACAGAAAGTTGCAAAGGGAAATACAGGTCGGAGTGCTATATCTACTAGGAATGCTGAAAGCTGCCAGAATTTGGAAGAGGTAAGGGAGAAATCCCATGAAGAGCCTTTATGGGGAACACGACCCTGCCAGAACCTTCATTTTGGACTTCTGGCCTACAGAATCACGGGAGAAAACACCTCTGTATTCTTCAAGTTTCCTAGTGTATGGCAGCCTGGGAAACAGCTACACTTGTTTAACCCACAGGGATTCTTTTGTTTGTTTTTAGTTTTCTGGCACTTCTAAAGAAACTTAATTGTAAATAACACTTTCTCCAACTGTATTTACATCTTAAAATCAAAGATTGCATTTTTAAGTTATTTATGTACCCCACTCTGTCTAGAACAGAGTGTGTGAATGGGTTATTGTCCCAAACACTGTGGCCCAGTGTTTGCGTTGTCATAAGCTTGTAAAGATGAAATGGCGTTTGGCAAAGATTGTCAGTTTTCAAATAAAGCTTAGATGTGTTTCAGGCATTATAACTATGAATTATCATTATTGCTACCCAACAAAGCATGTGATTGGAAGCAAGAGGTAGATGAAATGCAAGTGAAACCCGTGGGAACCAACGAGGGCTTTGGATATGATAACATGTGCGTGTCTGTTACAAGGTTTAGTTTACATCATGAATGAAGCAGACATTTCTCTCCCACTCACTGATACTAAATACAGACCCAGCGTGTGGTCTGCTGTGTTTACATTTAACCTGCTTTCCAAGTTAGTTGGTTTTCTTCAGGCTTCAGCATCTTGAAGATTTCCTCTGTCTTCTCATGCTGGTTGTGGTTCATTTCACTTGAATATTAATACAAATTTTTACTGTCTTCCTTATAGTACTCAATCAGAAATAAAAATAATCAATGTAAGCAACCTGATAGTTTGGAGGAATGGAAATTAGAGGGCTTTTATGAAGATCACATGACTCTGAACAAACTCCAAGGATGTCTCAAATCCAAAGCAGATTTTGCACCCCCAGTCCCCCACTTTATATCTTAGGGAAGGGTCTGCAGCGTGTTCAGGGTCTCACTGCTAGATCAGACTCGTTATCCACCTGCTTACTGGATTATAGGCGCGCACCACCACACCTAGTCTCCATTGCCATCTCAGCACACCCTAGGGGCAGGGACAGCATGGTAGGCCTGGGCACTGAACCCCTGGCCCCTGCACCTGCTTGCAGGTGCTTTAATCCACTGAGATATTTGGCTGGCCCTGATTTTGCTCTTAAAGAGCTCAGTTTGAAGTGTGTAGAGCATCTCTTCATATCTTCGGTGTGTAGTTTTACATTGTTGCCTTTTGCAAACAGTGTGGCCCTAACCCTTGAGGCGCACTCCTAATTCAGGTCCCTGCACGTGTGAACTTTGGGAAGAGAAATCTGAATGTACAATATGTGTTTCCTTGTAATCTCTGGTCATGTACTGCTTATCTCTGTGGATTGCAGTTACTGAAGTTAATACGAATCAAAAGAAAACCTAGGCCTCACTCTCTGGTTATTTAAAAATAGAGTTATATGTTCCTGGAGAAGTTAATTTTATGAATCAAAGTCTCAATTTATGTATATAGGTGGAAAACAGGCACATATATGTGCACATATTTAATGTATGCTATTTGTAGGCACTAAATGCTTTCTGTGAACTACACTATCACACTCTTTCCTTTTATTCTGGAAAGAAGGCATGTGGTACACAGAAGGCAGATTTACTTATGTCACTTGTCTACCATCACATACTAACAAGTAGCAGAAAGAGGAGTCAATCCTGGGTCTAACGAAGTCCAGTGCAACCTACTACCAATTTATCCTTAAAAATTTCTCTTGGAAAAATATTGTTAATCCTTCATTTGTTGGCTCTATAGCTATCTTTATTTTATATTTGTCAATTTAAGTCTATCTGCAAGTAGTCTGTCAAAGCTGTACTATTGATTTAGCAACATTTTTTCAAGATTACATTTAAAAACAAGAGAAAACTAGGACTATATTGTGAAAGTGTGTCAATTTTGAAACACTAGAGACTTTTTTTTTTTTGAAAGAAAATCCTTTTGTATCCGACCCTACCATGAATGCAGACACGGCCTCTTTTGGAGACAGGGAAGTGGTGCGCCCTTCCTTGGATTGAGACAGACCTTCTCTAAAGGAGGAGAAGGTGCCGTGTGTGGGGCCATCAAGGTGTGACGACAGACGCTAACGACTTGTATGTAGCTCAAGTGTCTCTGCTGGGCCCGTCAGAAAGGGCACAGGATCAAATGCTGGCTGCTTGGCCTGCATCCAACTTCCTTCTGATTGCTTTGGACATAACATGTAAGATGCTACTGAGAGTGGGCATGCCTACAGGAAGTGTGAAGGTGTTCAGTGGTTTCATTGTCAGGCTAACGATTACATATATGTAACAATGTTTGAATCAATGCACTTTTTTTTTTTTTTTTTTTTTTTAATGTTATGGTTGGCTCAGCCTGCCCTGGGGGTGGGGCTGATGCAGCATGTGGTGCCGGGCATTGAACCGCAGTTCCTGTGGTTGCCTAAGCTTGCCTAAGCATGCGCTTTAGACTGCTGAGCTATCTCACTGGCCCAAACCTGATGACTTTTTTTTTTGGTAGTACCAGGGATCAAACTCAGGCTCTTGTGTTTGCCAACCAGGTGCTTATGCCACTGAGCTATCTCCCTGGCTCAGTTCACTTTTACAAATAATAATTTCCTACACTTTATAGATCATTTAATCTGTAAAAGACACTAGAAAACATTAAAATTCTTTAAACAAATGTACTCAGAAAATAAAATTGAACAATAAAATATCAAATTATCAAAGTAAGAGAAATTAAATATTGAAAATAAATTTTAAAGAAACACAATGTAACATGGAAAATAGTGGCAAATAAAAAGAGCTTGCCTGATTCAAGATGCTCCTTCCATAGCCCAAGATGATTTTTTAGAGCCTCTGAGAACTGGTTCAGTCTCACAAGAAACTCTGTGCTAGTACCAAGTGTGTACTGGAAAGGGTCTTCAGGGACACATACTTGTTCCTTAAGACAGCAGTAACCCACTTCATAGCCTAAAGTTAATCTTTTATTTCCTGAAAGCAATGCCACCAAAAAGCCTTTAAGACAGAACTCCACAGTTTAGACTAATTAAAGTCAATATTTAGCTAAGATATATCATTAAAATTAAGGGTGTGGAGAATTCAAAGACTTGTATTTGTACAGAACTAAACTTACAAGGCATTTTCCTCATTTATTATGGTAGTTGATGGGAAGTGTCCTGCGTACCGGTGATGGCACAACACACTCTTGCTGAGAAAGGGCAAGTCTGTTTTATGCCCCCTCACGCCCCAAGCCAAGCGGCAGGCCGGAGAGGCTCAACAATTGAGCACCCAAGACTCGCGCTTGCTCTCATCCTCTGTAGTATCCGCTCACTTAGCTCCCCACCTTGTGTAACCGGGGTGTTACTGCTGTAAGCATTGTACAGTTGAGGAAAGTAATGTGGAAAGAGGCGGAGTCACGTCAGTTGGCTCCTGTAGAAGTGTGGAGCCCTGACTGAGCCAAAAATGCAGGCCTGGGGTGAGCAGGCACAAGGCTGCTGCTCCTGGTTTAGAAATAAGGACACTTGGGCTCAGCAAGCGGAATTTTCACAGTCACACAGCTGGCAGCAAATGTGTGCGGAGCTTTCTTGCCCACTCTGTTCTATGACATCATTTCTTCTTCTTTTGTCTACTTACAAGCCCCATGTTTTATCTACTTAATCATTTTTACTGACTTTAATAAATTACTTTTTTAACCTGTGACTCCTACCAAACTCAGTAAGCTCCTGGCTCAGTAAATTGTATTATGCTTCTCTGGAACTAAAGCGAATAGCTAAGAGCTATCGGAATGGCTTTCAGGAGCTTTGGTGCACAATAGCATTGTTCATTTTTTCCTTTTTTCTGCAATTCTAGAAATGGAACCAGGATCTTTACACTGAGCCACTCCCTCAGCCCCTCCAGTTTTTTTTTTTTTTTTTTTTTTTAATTTGGTACAGACTCTTGCTAAGACACTAAGATGCCCAGCATGGGCTTGAACTCAGGATCTTCCAGCCTCAACCTCCCTCCCAGACTACTGGGATTATGTGTGGACCACCACATCTAGCTACAACAGCATTCTATATATATATTTTTTAATTTATGCATTTAGTACAGAGTCTCACTATGCAGTTCAAACTCATAGAGACCCTCCTGTTTCAGCCTCCCCAGCACTGAGTTTACTGGTGTCCACCACCACGCCTGGACTCGCTCCCACTCAGCGTGCCCTGGGGACGGGACCCGTGCGGCATGTGAAGCAAGGGATCAAACCCTGATCCCTGCACTTGCCAAAGCAGGCACTTAGTCTGCTGAGATGTCTAGGCGGTCCTTGTAACAGCATTTGTGTTTCTTATCAGGTGCATTAGAATACAGATGATGGCAGAAGTTCAGAATGTCTCTTGCTTGGTACTATGTGCCTCTTCAACTCAATTTGATGTGGCTTGGTCACCAGAAATAAGTTTACTTTTTAAAAATAAATGGAAACTTTGAAAAATTACTTAACAAACTGCTCTTCTTACTCAAAAGCTGATCAGAGCACTAGAATATAGAAGACCAGTTTGTAAGACAGAGTGAGCTTGATAATAGGAAAGGTGGTTGCTTTCTCTAAGTGCATAATTTCAGGTCACAACATGGCTTTCCAGGCTATGTCCCCTTTGACTCCAAGCGCATCATAGTCATATTTTCAGGAATGTTTTTCTGCAAGCAGTTTTCCCTGGCCAATCCGCAGGCACACAGCCCAGTGTCCTGGCATTCTGTGAGGGGAGGCCAAGGTGCTTCTGCTCAGTGTGCCAAAATACACAGCACAAAGGAGAATCAGGATGTTGGTCTTGGGGCAACTATTGATAAAGACTTGGTGGTTCTGCTGCTTGTAGTGGGCCTCGCTTGAAGAATTCTGGCTACAGGTGGAGAAGTTTGATGTCTGAAAGGCAAAGTCTGCATTCAATGTTTCCTGTACTTTCCTCTGCAACACACTGTGAACAGGGAACAAATTATCAGGCTCCAAAGTCCCAATTCTCTACTGGAAGCAAAAACCAAAGTAAATTTCCCAAATTGTCTGCCCAGTTTAGCCAGAAGAGCACTTGAGGACCCCTTTCTGTGACGCTCCTTGTGTAGGTGGGAAAATACCACAGGACAAAGAGGGACTCTGGAGGGAGGCCTTCTTGTCCGCTGACACTCTTCCATCCTGGATCTGATGTGAGGCCTTTGCTGACGGTGATGGAGGTAATAATCTATAAGCAATCCTGCTTTGTGGAGAAAAGTGAAGGAAACCGAATTGGTACTGTCTGTGTCTACAAGACAGGGAGCTGAAAGCCAGGCCGAGTCGAGAGAGAGGATTTACCTGATATGGCTGGAAGCATAAAGGCTCATGGGAAGAAATAGCTCCATGGCTGAGAAATGCAGGTGTGACCCAAGCTCCGGGTCAGCCTAAGCAATTTGACAAGATTCCATGTCAAAATATGAAAGGACTTAGATGTAGTGGAAGTGTAAGGTGCCACTGGGTTTGATCCCCAGTACTGCAAAAAGGAAGAAGGAAAAAGGACAAAAGAGGAGAGAGGGAGGGAAATGGGGAAGATGGGAAGAAGAAAAAGAATGTCCGAAGTAGCATTCTCTGAAGCTGTGACTTGTCCAAAGAAGTGCACCTTCTGACAGCCACCTCCACAGCCTCCCATTCCTTTTATCTGCACCCTTTTTTCTCCCTGCAGTGGGTCGCCTGAGGCATCACAGTGGTGCCTGTTCCATTTCCTCTCACACATCTCGCTCTGTGGAATACCAGCTTCCTTTCTCTTCCCTGGAGTGTCCCCGTGTTCCTATCACTGCAAGTCAAGTGAGTAGCCTAAACTCCTGTGTCTCCCGAGCACAGAAGGCAATCCAGTCAGGACAAGTGAGCTCAGGCTTGCACAGTGCTGGACTCCAGCAACTGCACTGCCTTGGAGACCTCGAGCCAGCGCTGCCAAATCCGTTCTTTCGAGATTGTAGTGAAGCTGTGGAACACAATTTGGTACTCTGTAGGAGAGTAGGTAAGCTTTTCCAGAATCCTTTTTCACTGAATGTTCATAGGTTGGTAGACTTTGCATCAACATATTTTGGAAACTACAAAATAGTCACAAGAGGCATCACAAGTAAAAGTACAAAGATAATTACAGTAGTATTCTCCATACCCCCGGTAGCCCTGCATGTCTGAGGTAACAGTTTAGGAGTAATTGACATTTGAATACCATTTAAAATGTACAACTTAGTGAGACTAATACATTGACATTAGTATATGGATGTACTGCATATTTTGACACAAGTAAAGCACTATTTTGGGGTACTGGGAAAGGAACTTTGACTTAGAACTTGATGTAAGTTATACCATAACATGTCAAACAGTAAGCACATAGCTTTCATAATATCCTTTCACTAGTAGGGATACTATTCACTTTGAATAGTCTAATGTAACTGATTGGACAGAACTGATTATTAATGCCCAAAAGAAGCAATTCACTTATGCTATGCTTTATGAGACTCGGTCATCCAGAAAAGACCTCACAGTCAGTAACAGGCCAGGCATAGTTCATGCTCTGCCAAGTAATTTCATAACCGTGCAATTATGCCCCGTGCAATTCAGTCTCAAGAAGAGATCAAGGCCACCTCCACTGCAGTGATATTGTTTACTGAGCGTGCACTGGGGCAAACCCTGTCTAAGCACTTTATGCATTATTAGGACAGACACAGCTTGTATTCTTGTACCTCAGTCTCCCAGAAACCTATGAGTTAGGTACTATTACTTTCCTGACAAGATGTTAAGCTGCAGAAACTATTTTAGATTAAAATCCCCAGTGGATCTAATGTTAGAATAGCCACTCTGTAAAGCAAACACAAAGATCTCCTTGGCTAGCGAGGTACAGTGGCAACACGAGGAATGGTTGCAGCATCTGAGGGCCTGAGGTAGGACAGTTGCCCGAGACCATGAATTTGAAACCAGGCTGGGTAATTTAAAAATGTCTCAAAAAAGAAAAACTCTCTTATATCACGCTGATTATTTTGTTTGAGTTAGAATAAATATAATGATGACATGTTTGTAAAAAAGATAATATGGCAGCAACATATATGTATAAGATATATGCAGTTTTTATACATAAATAAAATTTATAAATAGATATAGAAAAATAAATACAGAAAATTTTCTCTATATGTATTCATTGTATAAATAACACAATAAACATGATATAATAAATACTATAGAATATATAATAACATGCAATTAATATAAATAAAATAATCAAAATAGAGAAAAATTCCCTGCATATGTTTATTATGTAATGTGGTGAATAATCATACCATATAAGGGATGAGCATATGCTTCAGTAACAGAGGACTTAGGTACTGAAGTCAAAGCCTTGGGTTCAATGCTTAGCATCAGAAAAAAATATAAATATATAGTTTTATATGTATAAAATATGGCAATTACATAGAAAAGCAGAATCCCTGCCATCTTAGAAGTTAGATGCCTGAGTTCAATCCCCAGTTCCACACACACATACAAAAAGTTAGATAAACAGTTCACACAGTAACAGGGCTTGAGAGCATCTAGGCACGAGCCACTCAGAAAGAAACCAAATAGAAGTCTGTACTAATTGGTCTTACCTTCTACATCAAAGCAAACCAGAGCCAGTAATCAAAAAGCCAAAGAAGATGGCTCTAAAGATAAAGCCAGTCTCTGTCAAGCTCTGCAGCCAAAAGTTGATAAGAGCACCAGCAATTCAGGAAAGGGTTTGATGGGCATGAACTTTAGTACCAGGCTTTCTGGGTATAACTATACCTAAGTGGGGTGCATGGAGATCTCATTCCTCTGCTATCTTTCTATAGTTTAAGGTAAAGGCCCACTCTGATAATTTTATACATAAGTGCTGAAGCTAGAGATATAGTGAAAAATCTTAGGACTCTGGGAAGCGGAATCAACATTGGTTTTAAAACTTTCCTCACGTACTAGCAGCTTTGTAAGATCAATATTTTCTAGAGGCTAAAGTGAAAGTAAAGAAGGAAAAATATAGAAATAGATGTAACAGAAAGGAAAATACAGACTAGAAGCACATGTACTTAATTTGTGGGCAAAATACAATTCTTGCTTTACAGAGACAACATAGTCTAAGAACACTGCAGCTTTATATAGGGGTTTCTTGAAAAATTTATGTTCTGTTGAGATTTCTACTGAATCGTATTTTAAACTTTGTGTACTTCTTAATCTCCTCCAGGCAATATACTATTGCAAATGGAATCAAGCCCATTGAACAAAATAAAACATAACAGTAACATCTCCTGTCCCTTTCAATAATATGGAAAGTGAAACCCAATTATGAGCACTTAAATGTCAGCTCTGCTACATATTTAATTTATGATCATTGCAATCACTGTTAGTAAATTCATTTGGTAGAAAACAGGGAATATGACTTGCTAGCCCTCATTTTCCATGTGCTAAATATAGTGTAAAGTATGGATAGTCCCAAGTTTGGTTGTTTGGTTAGACTAATTGAGAATTGAGTTCCTTTTTTTTTTTTTTTTTTTTTTTTTTTTTGATTTGGGTTAAATTAGTACCTTCTTGAAATGTTTTGGGTCCTGGGAGTTGTCGAAAAATTGCAAAGTCAGTTCAAACTAGTGGAGAAAGCCACTATAATAGTCCCTGTGTCTACATTTCATTTTAAAATTTAAAGCCTAGATTCAAGGGAAGCTGTCAATATAAATATTCCATTTAGTCACCCATGCGTGGTCTGAGACAAACTAAAATTAGTAACAATGATCCAGAAGTTTATCAAAGGAAAGCCAGGTGAAGCTGATTTGCTGATGACCCAGAACCCAGAAGAAGGAACAAAAGCAGGTAAACAACACCAGTGTCAATAGGAAACATAGAGAGAGTATAGTGAGATACGTGATGCCAGCTCACCTCAAAGAGACACAATATGTCAGTAGATAAACAGGTAGGATATGTTGTCAGGAAATCTAAGTATTAAAAAAACATCAGATATGAACTGACCCCTTTGGGACCAGAGAGAAAGCTAAGTGCACTAAAGTGCCTGCTTAGGCAAGCTAAAGCAAGTGCAGAGACCACAGTTTGATCCCAGGCACCACATACTGTGCCAGCCTTGCCCCAGGCACACTGAGCCAGTCACAGAGTACAGGTATAGTGGTGCACACCTGTCATCCCAGTGCTGGGGCAGCTGAAAACAGGAGGATCACTATGAGTCCAAGCTGCATAATGAGACCCTGTAATAACCAAATACATTGATAATAATAATCCTCATATTTATCATCTCTTATATTATGACTTTCCTTCCCTGATTGATGGTGGTAGAGACAGTGCCTTCTTTGTCTTTTCTGTGTTTAATCATTCATGTGTGCTGTGTGCATTTGTTTAATGAATGAATACATTTATCTCCGTACTTTTTCACTATTCATAGTGTAGTGACAAAATATTGGAGAATGGCCTCTTAGGTTGCAGACCAATCACTATTCTCTTGGTTCATACCAGGGTAGGCTCCTGGTTGTGTTCCAACAACTTTTTTTCACAAGTGAACCCGAGGAAAGTTCTTGACTATTGCTTTAATACTTCATGGTGAAAGGGACGAAGGAGAATCCTTTAGACTAGGCTAGATGATAGGTCCAGCACTGAGTTTAGAGAAATACATTTTCCAGAAAAGTAAACCACTTTCATGGAATTGTATATGATAAGAATGCAATTTGAGGGGGTGGGGAGATAGCTCAGTGGCTGGCAAGCACGTGTTCCTAAGCTCAATTCCCAGTACAAAAAAATGTCATTTATTGATGTTTGATTGTGGTGTTTGTTTGTTTGGGATTTCCATGCTGAGGTGCTTGGCTTGCATCCTATGTCATGGCCCTTTATAAGTCCAACCAGTATTTTTAAAAACTAATACAAAATATATGTCAGTGAGAGATATGTAAAAGAACAAAACTGGGTCCAGGAGTTGTAGAAAAATCCCTGCTGGGAATACAGTGGTACAGTAACTAAAGTCAAAACAAAATATAAAATCCGATTAAAATTCATCACAACCAAAGAAGAAAGAAGAACAAAAAGAGAAAGCCAGGGAACCTCTCTGGGCTTGGAAGTGGTGGGCCATGAACAAAGACCTGTAGTTTGCTGAGTCGTGGGCTGTTCTGGTGGGGATCTTATTGAAGGCCTTTGCACATGCAGGTGCTCTTTCTTAAATCTTGGAAAGGAACCTATTTCATCTGAGAAGCAAATGAGACTTTCCTTCCCTAATGGCTGAGAAGGTGAACTAACTGCACTACTGCCTTTTGCCGTGGAAAAAATCAAGTTCAGTGGTCTCTAGTACTTAAGTTGCTGAAATATGGAAATAGCATCAGCGTTCTTACTCAAATGCTCCATTTGGAGAAAGCGTTTGAAGACAGAATCAAGTCTCATGGTAAACTTTTCCCATACTTGGCAATAGATTTTCTTTAAGCCTGCTCTCTCTTTAACTTGCGGGGAAGAAGTGATTCATGGGATTCAATGTGCTAAAGGTACTGCCAAATGGAAAGGCAAGCTGAGGGCCAGTGAGATAGCTCGGTGGGCTAAAGTGCCTGCATAGGCAGGTCCAGGGACCAGGGTTCCATCGTCAGCACCACACCCTGCACTGCCCCCCCCGGGGGGGGCCATGCTGATCCGGTGAAGGAGTCTGGGTGTGGTGGGGAGCCCCTGTAATCCCAGTGCTGGGGAAACTGAAAACAGCAGGATCGATGAGTCTAAGCTGCGTAGTGAGACTCTACAAAAGAAAGCAAGTTGAGGCCCATGGAGTGAGAGAATAAAGTTTATTATAGCCAAACTGAAGATGGTCCCCTGGAAAAAATAAGAAGTCAAAGTCTAGTTGCCCTGAAGAAGTGTTTCACAAAGAGCATCTGAGGGGTCTGGTTTTATAGATTTTTTTTTTTTTTTTTTTTTTTTTTTTTTTTTTTTTGTCTTTTGGAGACAGGGTCTCGCTATGCAGTTCAGGCTGGCCTTGAGCTCACTTTTGTAGCCCAGGCTGGTCTCGAACTCGCATCGATCCTCCTGCCTCAGCCTCCCGAGTGCTGGGATTACAGGCGTGCGCCACCACGCCCGGCTTGGTTTTATAGATTTAAAGAAAAAAAAAAAAAAAAAAAAAACAATAAGAAGGCGGATGCAGGGAACTACGGTTGACAGCAGTCACACTGATTGACAAGACAGCATAATTCACAGATTAGTTATTGCTCACTTCGTGCTGTGTGGGCCAAGGAAGAATTGCAATAAACAGGAGCAAGACATTCTCATTTGTATCATTCTAATGGTGTCAGTAGACTAGGAACCAAAGCTGAGCATCCAAACGTTAGATTATCCAGACAATGCAACTCGGGAATCCAGGAGGGTGCGACTGCTGATCCAGCATCTAGGTTGTCCAGGCCTGAAAGGAGTTGGCAGATCCTTTTGCATTTGGGCCTTCGATACAGAGCAAAGTTCTTGGGCAAACACAAGGTTTACAGTGAAGCAATGTGTTTACTTTTTTGGAAATTATATAGTCTATAACTCCCAGATATATACCTCTTATGGGGCTTCTTGAATATCACCGTTATTGTACTTTCTAGTGAGCAGGAGGAATAAATCTCTAGTGAGAAAGCCCTAGAGAAAAACCAAATAAAAGACGGCTGCTTCTAGAAAAGGGCCTTAGGACATGGTTCCTGCAAGAAGCCAGTGATGGAGGGGGCACTGCTGAGGGCATATGTGTGATGGAGGGGCAGCCTACCACACTCAGCGATGCACCAGGATTCTAAAACAGTTGCCTCAGCAGTCACAAATCAGGAGGCCCCAGTCAGGCAGTGCAAGGTGTCGGCAAAGACGAGAAACTCGACACGATGAAGCAAGGTGTAAACCACAGAGAAACAACATAAGCTGATCTAACAAGGCAAGGAGGATGGCCACTGGCCTTACTGATGTCCTATCCTCAAATCAAAACTATATCAGTTCCTTTCATACTTGATCTGCTGACATAATAATAACAAAAGCAGCCACTACTGGACTTCTTATGATGTCCCAGGTACATCCTCACCCTAGTAACTTGATATGGCTAATCAAATTGAATCTTTCCTACCACTCAGTTGTTCTCTCATTTTGTCATTGAGAAAACCTACCCTAAAGAAATGGAGCACCTTGTTAAGCCTATGGAAGAACAATTAAGGAAGGATTGGAGCTGAGATATCTTTAATCTCAAAGATATTCACATATTTGATCTTCCTACATGACCAACAAATAGAGTCACTCATAACAGGAGCCCTAAATATAGCTCAGAACCTGATAACATGATCATGTGATTGCTCTGTAGGAAGTAGCATCAACATGCATCTATATACTTGGTTGGTCCAGCACATGACTTCCGGTGCGTCTACAGTGTCATAATCCCAGTTTGCTTCCTGAAGGACCTCAGCTTTGAGTCAACTCTAGAACACCAGCACTGAATTTGTTCCAAGGTGGTAGGTCCAGCCCACTTGTTACCCACAGCATGCAGTTGCAAGATGTCTGGCCAGTTTTAGGGCTACAACTTATGAATTCAGAATAGGTTTATTTTTCTTTCTGAGCCAATTTTCCTAGTTTCTATGGGGAAGGATTCCATGCTTTTGGCTTTTTTAACACCACACCAGTGGAGCTCACTGACCCAGATAAATATTGTCTGTCAGACGTGTGCTTTAGAAATAATAAATATTCGAAGCTATAGACTCCACTCTCAATTATCATTGAGAGAAGCAGAAATGAGACTACCTTCAACATCAGATAGCCACATGCTTTCCCCTCAAATCATTCTCTGTTTGTCTTAGGCCTCTAATGTATGATTTGTTTTGTGTGGCTTTAAAAGTCTTGTGACATTTTTGTGTAAGTTAAGGTTAAAACTAGTTCGCATTCACTGTCTATATAGAAACTGATGGCAGCACATTTATCCTGAGAGCATGCTACCCAGTGGAAGACCCTGTCTCACCATGTGCCAGAGGTAACCTGAAATGGAAACACCCATTGTAATCACTGCAAAGAAAGTATAAATCATTGCGAACACACACACACACACACACACACACACACACACACACACACACACCCACGTCCTATTCTAAAGGTGAGCAAGAAGGGCTACAAGATGAGGTGCACAGTTGTAGGGAAAGAAAAGAGGGGAGTGTTAAATAGAGATGCTGACATGGGGGAGCAATGGGAAGTAGTGTCTTTGGAGAAAGAAGGCATTGGGCCAATTTTATTTGGGAAAAAAAATCCACTATTGTTGTAGATTTTCCATAGATGATAGCTTTCCTACATTGCAGCTTATTCATTTGGGAGGATAAAAACAGTGCCATTTTTCTTCTGACATTACTGAGATTTATACTCCATTCCTCATAGTCATGAGAATTTGTAACCTAAGAAAAGTCAGAGTGCTTCTAATTAACCTGCTTTGTTCATCATTCAAGAGACGTTGCTGCCAAGGCCTTCGTTTTGACTTAATAATGAAATCATTGAAGTTACAAGAATAATGCAAGGAATCAAAAATGTAAAGAATGCTGCCAAATGTTGTTTGCTTCCATTGGAATGCTTTTGTGCAAGGCCTGGATAATCACTGAAAATATGTTTGAGTCTAGGTAAAGGCCCAGTGCTTTTTCCTTGTTAGAATCAAAGTGTTTCTTTTTGATGAGAAATGAGAAATATGAAAAGCTAAAAGGAATTTGTATCTTTTTAAACTCAGAAGGCTAAAATGCATTTAAAATTATGAAAAGAGGAAATTATCAGAAATTTTAGTACTTCTCAGTATAAGACTGTGGAGACCAAATCACCATAAACCACCATGAATTTTAATAGTCATTTTCATTTAATGCAAAATTGTGGAATATAGAAACTGTGTAGCAGGTTTCAGATCATAAGATGTGGCTCTATGATCATTGCATTTGTAATCATAAAGCAGCTGGGAAACAAGTAGTCATTCGACAACAGTGCTTTATCTTAGCAAGTTTATACGTCTCTGCTCTCAACTAAAGTACCGTAGCTCACTACTGCAGGGATGTAAAATGTTTTAAAATATTCAGCAAGCTCTTTCCCCTCTAGTATACTGAAATCTTTTTGGTTAATAATTTAACCAGCCAGTTCCTTTGTCCCTAAGCATAGTATTTACTTTTGTTATGGTGGTCAGTTTACAAATATTTGGTATCTGCAGATGCAGTGGGAAAGAGTCTTTATTTCACTGTAGAAAGACTGGTTAAGGAATATTTTTTTTACCAGTGAGCAGAGCTCACTAAGGGGATAAATCTGCTAAAATGCAGGACACATTCTCTCTTCATGTGACAAAAATGGCTACAGAATAGAAGTGAGGAGAGAGATGAAGTTGAATTTGTCAATTCAATAAATCTCATCACGAGCAAGCAGACCAGAAACCAGTTATTCCTAAGCTTCCAGTACCTTTCCTTAATACAAGCGCTGACTGTATTAATTTCTTTTGGCTTCTGTGCTAGGTACGTTTTTGTTGCTACAACAAAATACTTGAGATACTCAACACAAAAAGAGGAAAGGTTTATTTTCGCTCACAGGTTTGGAGGTCTCAGTCCACGTCTAGTTGGCTCCATTGTTTTGAGTCTGTGGTGAGGCATCGTGTCATGGCATGAGCATGTGGCAGGAGGGATGGCCTGTTCTTCTCATAGACAACAACAACAAAAAAAATGGATGACGAAAAAACTGGAATCACAATATTCATTTCAAGAGCATCTTCCCAAAGATCCAGAAGACCTTCCATGAAAACCACCTCTTAAAGTTTCCACTAGGTTCAAGTGTTGCCAAGGTGTGGACAAAGGCTTTAACACATAGGTTTTTATGAGACATTTAGGATCCGAATTATAGTAGCTCCTGTGTCCAAATATGCATTCTTAGAGCTTGGCAAGATAGTCTGGACTTTTGCTCCAGTGAAAACACAATAGCTGGTGACATCAGTATGTGAGGCATTAAAATCATTAATATGCTGGGATATATATATATATATATATATATATATATATACATATATTTATATATATATATTTATAAATACATAAATAGACACACACACATATATATATATAGCTTATACCCTTTTGAATAATTTGACAAGGAATATGATAAACTAATTAATAATTTTTGTTCTTATGTAGCAAAATGGATAATTGTAGGCAGTCAAGGACCAGAGTGATATCTTAAATATCTAATTAAAGACTTGTACCCTTCTTCCTGTCTTTCTTTTACCCTTTTTGGTTGCAAAATGGCTACTGAACATAGGATATACCATTTCTTTTAAGCAGTAAGGAATGTGGACAAATAACAAAATGTTAAGAGTGGCAATCTTTTCCTTCAAAGATTTTGCCTTTTTATTTAGGGAAGAATAACCCCCATAGCACTTTTTCTCTTTAGGATTTTGTCACAGATGTATTGCTGGTAGTATAAGATGCCAACATTTGCTAACTCTGTTGTACATGTGATAGAGAGCCTTGGAGGATGGAAAGGGTGCAAGGGGCACTGAGGGAGCTGAACACAGGTGCAGAAGCAGAGGTCCTGGACTGCGAGAGGATCAGGCACACAGCATCAAGGACTACCTATAAAACATAAGATAACCATGTAAGACATAAATTAGAACTGACTAATCCTAAGAAGACCTAATGGACTTGCTTTATTTGATGTAAACTCACCACAAAATGTAAACAGTATACCTGAATGGGACCAAAATCAACAATATCCTCTGAGTCAATAAACCAAGACCTGAGTAAATAACAAAGATCCAATTTAATATTTCCTTTTTTAAAGGTGAGATGCTTTTTCTTATTTGTTTCTGCCAATTCATCTCCTGTTGTTTTTAGGCCACTCACATTGCGTGGCATCGTGCCCTGAGCTGTGCAGAAGTTAGTGGAAGATTCTAGTTTGAATGCATTTCCCATGTCTTCATTGATCAGGACTGTCTGCATGCCAACAAAGGCATCACTGATCCAGGTACTGAAAAGATCAGACTTCATATCTGCAAAAGCATGAATATAACTCATCACAAAGCTAGATAAACAAATACAATGTAGCATGCATCACCCATGTGCCAAGTGAAGACCCCAACCCAGAAGGTGGCCACACCAGCGGAGGATGACGAAGACAATGACCTTGACCTACTTGGCAGTGATGAGGAGGACGACAAGGAAGAGACCTGGCTATGGGAGGAGAGGCTAAGGCAATATGCAGAAAAACAAAATCCAAGAAGCCCTCCTCACTGGTGGCCAAGTCTTCCATCCTTCTGGATGTCAAACATTGGGATGATGAGACTGACATGGCCAAGCTGGAGGCCCGTGTACGCTCCATCCGGCTGGGTGCGCTGCTCTGGAGTGGTTCCAAGCTGGCTCCTGTGGGCTATGGCATCTGCAGGCTGCAGATCCAATGTGTAGTAGAGGACGACAAGGTGGACACCAACTGCTGGAAGAGGAGATCACCAAGTCTGAGGAACATGTGCAGAGTGTGGGCCTTGCAGCTATCGACAAGCTCTGAAGCCATGGGGGCATGTGTGCAAGGGAAAAAGAAAGACAGGAAGGAAGGAAGGAAGGAAGGAAGGAAGGAAGGAAGAAAAGAAGGAAGGAAGGAAGAAAGGAAGAAGAAACAAAGAAAAAAAGACAGGAAGACAGGAAGGAAGGAAGAAAGGCAAATATAATGTACAGTAGCATATGTTAGGCTAGTAGATTCTGGGAAGGAAGTTAGGATATTCACTTAAGCGGGATAAATACTGCACTGCACTGGAGGGGAGGCAGAGCTAAGTTGCAAGCAATTTTAGAAATTCAGACCCAAATTTGAAGCCACCATCATTCTCAAGTGGGACTGCTGGATGTGCAATAGCAGCAGTCCCTGGGATATTTGCTAGGAATGCACATTCTTGGCCTACACTCCAAAGAAAACTGGTTCAAATAATGGGAAATGATTAAGAGATCACTTAGTGATGTCGATGGGTGAAGATTTAAAGAGTAGCAACATGTGCTACCTTATATACCACTTGCCATGAGGATAATTTTGACTTGAAGAAAAAACAGATACAAGAAAAGTACACTGTCCTGCCTCTATTAGTCTAGAAACCAGACATAAATCTGTTAAGTTATCCCTTCACCTTCTTACCAGGATGAACACAAGTTGATCAGGCTAATTAGCAGAAACCATTCTAGATCATTAGCAGCCCAGAGAGGCCACTGAGGCAGCTACACAGCAAGTCTCACTGACGAAAATTTACCTCAAATTGATTTCCTCCAAATACTTGCTTTCCCATAATTTTCTATACCTAAAACCCTGAAGTTGTTTTCCATTTTCCTTTGTATTCTTATTTCTGTAAAATCATCACTAAGTCCTAAGCACCCATTTATCTCATGCATGTCTGAGTGTTCCCATGTGCATATGGAATGCTCATGTTGATAAGCCTCTGCTTGCTTTTCTCTGGTTAAGCTCTCTTTTGCCAGTTTCACAGGATGCTAGCCAATGAATCTACAATGGGTTTAAGGAAACTATTTTTTCCCCATTCTGTCCAAGTTTCTTGTAGCTGAGACATAACCCCAGACACCCACAAATTTAAGGAAGAGAGGCTGATTTTGATTCGCATGTTGAAGAGGTGTCAGCCCTTAGTGAGCTGGCTCTAAGCCAAGGCAGCATGATAAGGAGGCCTTTTGATGGCGTGACCCCTAGGAGAGAAGCAAAGAGACGTCAAAGGAGAAGCAAAGGAGAGGTGCATTCTTCAGGCCACACCCGTAGTGGCGCACCTCCTCTGACCAGGCCTCAGCTCCGTAGCCGCTGATACACTGTGTCAACTTAAGATGTTGGGAACTTGGCTAGATAGATCCGCTTGGCAGTTCCAAGCCCTGAAGAATGGCAGCCCACCCTAGGGCTGGGAAGGCCCCCCCTGGAGTGACTCAGCAAGTGACTCAGCACAAAAAGGATCTCTAAATGGGTGAGGATGGCTTCTGTGCACCCTACTTCCTTGGAGGAGTTTCGAGCTTTGCAGCACCATTTCCTTGGCGGGGCTTAATCCAATACTTTAGAGCCACTAAGAACTTCACAGCCGGCTCTGTTTCCTTGGAGGAGCTTGGGTCTTCAAAATCAGCATGGAAGGAGGAGAAGGAGAAGCTTAATAGATGCCAGCTGCTGCTCCTCCTTGTCTTTTAGTTATTTTTGAGAAGTTTTCCCTGGTGTTGCAGCAGCACAAGAACAGCACAAGAGCAGGCAGAACAAAAAAGGAAGAAGGTCTCTATTTCTTGGAGGACACGAGAACTCAGGGAAAATAAAGAATTCTCTGAATTGGAGCAGAGGCTTTCACGGCCTTTTGCCAGGGGTGGGGCTTGAGGAAGATGTTTAGATTTACCTAAGGAACTGATTGGGACCTTTCCTGAGGTGGCGGGACAGTTGAAAGGAAATTGCACCCTGGGCTGAGTTGAAGAGCAGAGGTGGGGGGACACTCACTTGGGACCCCCCTCCTGTCCCTCTCTCAGACAGAAGCTTTGGACTAAAACCTCCATTAACTGTGAGCTAGATAAACCTTGACTGCCTTCATTTTGGGTGTTGGATTATTTTGTCCCAGCAAGGAGTAAAAAGTAACTGAGACAAGCTTCCAACATCACATTTAGAAAACTAATTCCACTATGAATGTGGCACCCAGTGATCCAGTGCCCGTGTATGAGTACATGAGACTTCATGAGACATCTAGGTAGGCACGAAAACTGTAACACATTCCTGACAGATGCTGGACCCAGGAGAAAGTTCAGCAGGAGCTGCCTGCTATGTGATCTCTCAGGAGAACAGATGAGGAGCTGAGGAACTTGGACAACACTCTCAAGACACGATGTGTGATCTCTAACAAAGTTAGGAAAGCACCATGGTGGCTTGCTGTGACTGCCTACGACCACGTGCTTGAATATCCTCTAAGAAAACCTTGGTCATAATTAAACCACTTAGATGATTAGAAATCAAACAAGTGTGGAATTTTGAAGAGGGTCTCCTGGCTTTTATATCTTTAAAAACTTTCCCAGTGAGGGCTGGGGAGATAGCTTGGCGGTCTAAGCACTACTTGGAAAACCTAAAGATCCATGTGCAATCCCTGGTACTGCTTTCCATGCTGGCCACTGAAACCCAGCTCGGTGGCACATCCTCGAATGCCAGAGCTGGAGAGGATGAGACGGGAGCATCACTAGGAGTCTAAGCTGCATAATGGGACCCTGTACCAAATAAAAATTTTTCCAGAAAACTTTAAATATACTTCCAGGTTGAAAACCACAGCCCTTGAGAATTAATGACTTTAGCCTCGAGAAGGAAAGAGCTATTGCAACAGATATTCTGGCAGGAGTTAATTATCTCATCTGTGATCTGGAGAGAAAACTAGAAAATACCTGACACATCCCTGAAAAAATATAAAAAACACAAGAACATGTAGCACAACATGCTCAATAAATATTTTTGCCCATCTCTCTTATTATAAGGTGAGTACCATAAGAAAGAAGACAGCTTATGACACTTCCCCTAACACCAGCCAAGAGCAGTTAGAGAGTGCAGTTCACAAAATGTGATTATTTGTTTAACAGATATCTAAATGAATGTTTGGTATTTAAATTTCTCAGGATTAAAATGAAAGTTGTGCATATCTTCTGTTATCACAGATATAGCAAAGACAGTTGACCTCAATTTTAGTGGTCTTATACTTTTTTGTGCTTCTTAGGCTTTTACCACCCAGAACAGTTCTGTCAGTATACTAGTTATTAGCGGCATGTGGCTGGCTACTGGGCCCTTGAAATGAGGCTGATCCAAATTGAACTTTATTACAAGTGTAAAATATACACAAGACTTCAGGGGTTCAGTATGAAACTAGATTGTAAGATATCTGATAAATAATTTGTAAACTATTGATAATGAAGTCATGGGATAATCTTCACTGTCAGCTTGATTGGCTTGAGTGATACCTAGGAGATTAGTCAATAATACTCCTGGGAATATTTTGTTGGGTCATTCAGTGACAGATTTAGGGGCTGGATCCCACCGCCTACCCCTTTCTTACAGGCTCTTCTGTTGTGTATTTCCTAAATGCTAAGAGTTAAGCCACTTGCATCTGTCATGCCCTTCACCATGATGCTTCAGTCTTGGAGCCCAGTCAACCATAGACGGAAATTGTAAAACCATGAGCCAAAGTGAGCCTTCCCCATTTCCATGTTTCGAGAGTGTACGTTAGTTATTTTGTCCCAGCTGTAGAAATCTAATACATGTCTATTTTGGACATAGCATTAAATAAAATATATTATTGAAATTAATTTCTTTTTTTTCTTTTCATTTTTACAGTGTGATAAAAGAAATTTTTAATTACAAAAGGTTAAATTTTTGCGCACGTTATACATGTTTGTAGTTTGTAGTACGGACTTGTGTTCTAAGTCTGTTGGACAATGCTGGTCTAAGAAGTCAACACTATGTTTCTATTTTGTTATCTATGACACAGGGAGTCTTGATTAGTATTACAAAATAAAAAGTTCCCTTATGTTTTGAGTTATCATGGCCAGGTTTAACTATGGACTGATTGTAGGGACAGAACAAGTCCATGATTAATAATTTTTATTAAGTACCTCTATGAAGTTAGGCATCTCTATGTACATTTTCTGTTTTGTGTTTTACAGGAGGGCCTACAGGGTGTTCAGGGTCTCACTACTAGATTTGATTCATAGTGATCTGCCTGTTTACAGCTTCTCAAGAGCTGTGATTATGGGGGAGGGGGGTGCCACCACACCCAGTCTCACCCCAGCCTGGGATGGGGGGCTGGCACAGCAGGTCTGGGGATTGAAACTCCATCCCGTCTGCCTGCTTGCAAGCACTATAATCCACTGAGTTATTTGGCCAGGCCATCTCCATGTACATTTAACACATCCTTTATTCTAAAGAAGTCATATCTTACCTGGGTTTAGAGTCTCTTACTTACGTAGGAGTGGTCCATCACAGGCCTCCAGCAGGGAATGACTGATGCTGTTTAGGAGAATAGTAATATTCTCTTAAATACTTGCTTTTCTCTGTCTAAAGATTTTTATTAAGTGAAGTTTGCCAATCTATGAGATATATGGACATCATATTGTCAGGTTTCTCTCCTTCTGTGCAGGATTTTAAATTGTTAGGCACTTTTATTAAGCAGAGCTTGGGAGTGTGTGCCTTGCATAGGAATAACAACAAGGGCAACAAAAGACAGTGTGACATGTTATTTAACTCACTATTTATTTGTATTCCCATTTCTCAGTAAAAACTGTCACTCCTAAAATTTGAATGGAAGTGATTGAGCTGAGAAACTAGTACCATGTGTTTAAGATTAAAATCTATAAGACATTGGTAAAATAAGCTTTAAACGTTATGAAATGAAGACCTTGTTGTCTACACGTCTTCACATTTCAGGTGTTAGAAAATGAAGCAAAGTGTTAATAATAACTTAATGTTTAATAATGACCAATAGAAGCAACATATCATTATCCATCTGGAATAAAATTATTATTTAGCAAGATTTCTTTAGCGCTGCATAGATTCATCTTTCTGTTCATTCTATTCATCAATGAGAAGCCTTGTGCATTCTTAAGTAGTTGAAATTTTCCGTCAAAGATCTTTTTAGACTGAGCATATAATTTGATGTGCTTTAAAATCCAAGTGATAAACTTGAGAAATTTGTTTTTCCTCCCCCTAGATGCAAAGTATGAATCTATGACAAGTAAAAAGTAGCATAAGATAACTCCAAAGCCTTACATCCCACAGGATACACCATGGAAGAATCTGTCCTTAAATTGGCTGTGCTCACGAATGACACAGTCTTCAGGAGGAGTCATAGATTGACCCCTCCCTCTTGCTTCCGAGGAATTGGGATTGCGTGGAAATCTCATAGAAAACATGACCACAGAGCGCAAGAGGGCAGAACCATGGTCTAGCTGAGAAGGGGCAATAGATAGCCCCACCTTAAGAAGCTGTGGGAGAGCCAGAGAAAGGCGGTAGGCTCTATGCATATTAGGAAAGGTTGATTACCTTCTGCTTCCAGTAGTGTGGCCCACAAGATACCCTGAACACCTGGAGGAAATGATCAATGATTGGGGAAGTTTTTTAATTGAAAATTAATTTTAATACACAACATTGATAGCAAAAAATGAAAGATGAAAACCAGCGAGCAACAAAAACTGACGTGAAAGCAGAAGCTCTGAGGCACTAGGCAGTGCCTCAGCCACTCGGGTTCTATCTGCCAAGACGCTGCGCCCTCGAGTTTCCGTGTCCCCCTGGAGGTGTATATATATATATATATATATATATATATATATATATATATATATATAGTCTTGCTATGCAGTTCAGGTTGACCTTGACCTCACTTTTGTAGCCAAGGCTGGTCTCGAACTTGCATTGATCCTCCTGCCTCAGCCTCCCAAGTGTTGGGATTAGAGGCATGCACTACCATACCTGGCTCCGTGAAAATAATTTAGATTATTTTTTGAAAATCCATGAAGCCATGAGTCCATGAAACAGTAAGTAACAGTACTGCATTAGTGACAGATTTAATGCCAGAAAAATAAGGGACTGTGTACAGCTAATGTCATAGTCCCAAAGTATGTAAAGCAAAAATATTTCTAGTCATAAACTAAATTTGACAAAGTATAACTGCTTCCAAGTATTGTACCAGATTAAAACACAAGCAATGTGAACTTACTAAGAGGATTAATATTCAACTGAGTGTTCTAGAGCAAATACAAAAACAAAAACATATGATTACTGAGAAGGTGGATAAGGAAGCTGAACTAATGGACAGATGAACCACGGGATTCAGTGAGTCTAAAGTGCACTCTTTTCAGATATAGATGGCGTGCTTAGAAATACTCTAACCTGAGAACGAGTCCTGATTGATGTTGCAGAAATTGATGTTTAAGAATATAACTCCACAGGAAGCTTGGCAGATAGCTCAGTAAAGTGCTTCCCTGGCAAACACAAGGACCTGAATTCAATTCCTGGTTCTGAAAAAAGAAAGAAGAAAGGAAGAAAGGAAGAAAGAAAGAAAGAAAGAAAGAAAGAAAGAAAGAAAGAAAGAAAGAAAGAAAGAAAGAAAAATGATGACTAGTGCGATGGCTCAGCAGTCTAAAGTGCTTGCTCAGGAAAGCTTAGGCAACCACAGGGACTGTGGTTCGATTCCTGGCATCATGCGCTGCACCAGCCCCACCCTCAGGGCAGGCTGAACTGGCCATTAAAAAAAAAAAAAGAAAGAATATAACTCCACAGTTATTAAGACATAAAAGAAATGCCAAAACGCCATTTTCTCAAAAATTAGAAAAATACTTGAAAGCCAGGCGTGGTGGCTTATGCCTGGAATCCCAGCACTCGGGAGGCTGAGGCAGGAGGATTGGTGCGAGTTCGAGACTAGCCTGGGCTACAAAAGTGAGCTCAAGGCCGGCCTCAACTGCATAGCGAGACCCTGTCTCAAAAAGACAAAAAATAAATAAATAAATAAATAAAAGAAAAATACTTGATAAAATTCATTAAGAAAAAGATAATCAGGAAAGATGAATTTATTGCAATTTAAAAATCATATGTAGGTATGCTTCATAGCAAAGAAAAAATAATACTGGACATGAGTATTTAAAACCTATATATATATATATATATATATATATATAATATATGTTTGTTTATTTATTTATTTTTGTCATTTTTGAGACAGAGTCTCACTATGTAGTTCAGGCTGGCCTTGAGCTCACTTTTGTAGTCCAGGCTGGTCTTAAACTTGCATCCATCCTCCTGCCTCAGCCTCTCAAGCGCAGGCATTACAGGTGTGAGCCACCATGCTTGGCTAAAACTAGTTTTAATAAAAATATTTCATAAGAAAACTTTGGTGTGCTGATAATATGTATATAGGGAATGGTAGCCCCCAGATTGATGATTTTAAAAGAAGTCCAAATTTTAAAAGAAAGATTTAACGTTGTGAAAGAAAGCCAAATGGTTAAAAATAAAGCAAGAAAACTCAGAAGTTACAAAAAATTACCTTACCAAGAATGAATAAAAACAAATAAGACAATAAACAACAAAGGAAATATACAATGAGTTGGATTAATAAAGTCACGAACCGTGTCTCTGAAAATATTAAGAACAGATGAGCTGTTGGGAAGATTTATTTTAAGAAAAAGGAAGAAGTAATTGCAAATGTAAGGAAAGAAGTTGAATTCCTAGCTGAGGTGCTCCCCAAATTTAAGGGGCTATTATAAAAGAATTAACTAATAAAGATGAATAATTATATAAAATTGAGAAGTTGCTGAAGTAAGTGTAATTTACCAAAACTTAGCTGAGATGAAATAGAAGAGTGAAATAAAGAGACAAAAATCATCCTAAAATAAAATTGCATCACACAGCTCTGTGGGTGTACTGGCTGATACACTGTGTCAACTTGAGAGCTTAGAAGTTTAATTAAGTGACTCAGAAGAGAGGCAGGATTCTTAGTTTGTAAACATCCCCATTCTGTGCAAGAGGAGGGGATGGACATTGTGAGTTCTACACTTTCACTCCAGGGTAGCTGTCCATAAGGAGGGGAAAGAGGCTGGCTAGAAGCCACAGCTGCTGCCCTTCCCTTTGCTCTTTGCTGCTCTCTGCTGCCATGAGCTGCTGCTCTCTGCCATGTGCTACTCTACAGGGAATCAGCTGAGTATAGACTGAAACCTCCACAAACTGTGAGCCAGATAAACTTTTCCTTGTTTAAATTTGGCTGTTGGGTATTTTGTCCCACTGAGTGAATGCAACTGAGACAGTGGGCTTTACTGAATATTTAAGGTATAGATTGTTGTAACATTTTATACTTTTTTCCATATTTTTTAAGGAAGGGCCTACAAGATGATCAGGGTCTTACTACTACATCAGACTCATAGTGATCTGCCTGTTTGTTTATTTATTTATTTATTTATTTATTTATTTATTTATTTATTTATTTATTTTGAGACAGGCTCTCGTTATGCAGTTGAGGCTGGCCTTGAGCTCACTTTTGTAGCCCAGGCTGGTCTCGAACTCGCACCGATCCTCCTGCCTCAGCCTCCCAAGTGCTGGGATTACAGGTGTGTGCCACCATGCCCGGCGATCTGCCTATTTATAGCCTCCCAAAAGCTGGGATTACAGGCGCACACCACCAGTCTCCATTGCAGTCTCAGAACCCCTGGCCCCTGTGCCTGCTTGCAGGTACTTCAATCTGCTGAGCTATTTGGCCAGCCCTATTATTCTATAAAATTTACCAGCAAATAAAAAAGTAAGAATATATGTCAGTGGAATTAATGATATCAACAAAACTAAAAGTTTAGTACATGAAAGAAAGCTACCAAGCAGCCATCTTTATGATCAAAAACACAAAAATCCTCAACAAGGTAACTTTTGTTGAATAACAAATGGGAAGGGCAGTTCTGTGGACTCTACATACATGAGCTCATTTATCCAGTAAAACAGTCCTCTAGATCAGGTGCCAACACTATCCTAAATTTACAAATGAGAAGACCAGAAGGCAGAGAGTAACGACCAAGAGCGCACCGGCCAGGACCTATGCTGAGACTCAAGTCAGGGGGGTCTTCCTCCACCATCTGTAGAAACCGGCAATAGTAATTGTTGGCAAGGTGTAGAGGAGCTGGTGTACTCTCGCGGTGCTGGTAGCAACGAAGAATGATACAAACCCTTAAACACAGCTTGCTAATTTCTTATACACAACTATCTTATCCACGACTCATCGATTCTACCCTAGGTACTTGCCCCAGGAAAATAAAACAAGTGCTCATAGTAGAATATGAATATCAGTGTTCAAATAGCAATGTTATTCACAATAACTCCCAAATACAAAACAAACAAACAAACAAACACAAATGTCAAAACCAGGTAAATAATCAAGTATGGTACACTTAGCAAGAACAAGAGCAAGCTTTTAATGTACCCCAAAATATGACTGTCTCCTTTGCAAGGAATATCAATGGTATATGCCACAAACACACAAAATAACACAAAACAGACAACCAAGTGGCTCAGTGGATGGACAGAAAGAGAAAGGGGATGAAAAGGCATTTCGATGTGATGGTGCCTGTGCCAGCTCTCTAGAAGGAGTGTAAGCCTCATGCACAGCACCTGTGCTCATAAAATAAGCTAAAATTAATTTTTTAAAAAATGATGTCAATGTAAGAGGTCTGATGCCAAATATTTTCTTTTTGTATGTCTCACAATTTAAATTAGCAAACACGTCACTAGGATGAGGGAATTAACTAGAAGGGACATGGGAGGATTTCCCAATTTTCTATTATTATCTAACTAATTGGCATAAGTGTATTTATTTATTTATTTATATTTATTTATTTATGTATTTATTTATTTATTGTCTTTTTGAGACAGGGTCTCGCTATGCAGTTGAGGCTGGCCTTGAGCTCACTTTTGTAGCCCAGGCTGGTCTCGAATTTGCACCGATCCTCCTGCCTCAGCCTCCTGAGTGCTGGGATTATAGGCGTGAGCCACCACACCTGGCCATAAGTGTATTTATTTTTAATAAATTAATTAGTTTGTTTATGTGTGTATCGGGAATCAAACTCAGGACCCTGTACTTGCCAGGCAGGCACTTATGTCACTGAGCTATATCCCCAGCCCCACAATGCACAATGCCATACATTTAATGACTTAAATGATATTTATTTATTTATTTAATTTATTTATTTATTTATCTATCTATCTATCTATCGATCTATCTACCTGTCTATCTATCTATCTATCTATCTATTTATTGAGGCAAGGTTTTTCTGTGTAGCCCCCACTGGCCTGGAACTCATGGCAACTCCTTCCTCAGTCTCCCCGGGGCTGAGGTTATAGGTGTGCATGACCATACCCAGTATGACAACTTCTTAAAAAGTCTGACATTTTCCGAGGTCAGAAGTTGTCTTAGTCTACTTTCCGTTGCTAATGCAGAGTGAGTTGTGAAGAGAGGACTTTTCTTGGGTTTTCCTGTTCTGGCTCACAGGTGCAGGTGACATCTGGTGGTGGTGTTCTTGCTAGCAGAGTCCAGAGGTGGAACGAGGTGCCACAGGGCAATGGGCAGGAAGCTCCCCAGGGATCTAACCGAACTGGCTTTTCTATCAGAACCCTCAACCTAACAACCCGCTACGGAGCATCTGTTCCTGAGGTACATTAGTAAGCGCCCATAACTTCTCCTAGTATGTCCTAAAGTTCAACATGACCTCTCAAGGGACAAGCTACGTTCAGCCCATAGCAGTGGTGTAGGCATGGCCTAGCTTGGGCTTCTGTTTCATCAAGTAACATGGGCTGAGGTCAAGGGCTCATGGGTGTTCAGCCTCTTCTGAGTCTGTGGCCCCTTCTGCATTCTAGTAGTTGAAGAACCGAATCCTTCACAACTGAACTGCTGAGCTCCTGTTTCTTACTTTTATCCAGAAATCATTCTTAGAGTTATTCTTCAGTTGAAATTATATTATCAGGGCTAAGAGATAGCTAAGAGGTTTAAGTGCCTGCCTGGCAAGCAAAACAATGCAGGTTCAATCCCTGATACCCCATGCAGTGCCGACCCCACCAGAACCCCAGGCATGCTGTGTGGGCCACAGAAACTGGGCATGGTGGCACACACTTGTAATCCCAGCACTAGGGAGGTGGAGACAGGAGGATCACTATGAGTCCAAATTGTGTAGTACAACCCTGTATGAAATAAATGTATAAATAAGCAAAAGATAAAGAATGAAAAGATATTATATTATGAAAAATGAACTTTATAATATCAGTGAATACATAAAATGCTTTTAATATGCAGGAGATATGCAAATTATTTATAAAGCTATTTTAAAACATTATGGAAATACAACAGAATAATTACATAAATCAAGTGACATGACATTTATATAGATAGGAATATATAAATTCTACTAATCTTTTCTAAATTTTAAAAGACAATCAATCCAAATCCCAGTAAACTTCTTTAGGCTTGCTTTATGTTTCCAGAATTTGTACAGAGCAATGGGTCCAGAACAATCAATAGATTTCTGAAAACAAAGAAGTTTGGGGTTGGGAGGGATTTCAGATAAAACATGAATGTTTTAACAGTTATACTAATTAAGGCAGTTTGACATTGGCATGCAGCTCATTAGTGGAACAAAGGACCTGGAGCACGCAGGAACAGATCCATGCGTCTGTGACAATTTAATCAGTCACTGAATAGGTAGAAATATTTTTGAATGAAGAGTGACTTGAGTATCACACGGAAAGCTTAATACAGTAGATGCATGGAGATAAAATATTGATTACTCCTATTGGGAAAAAATAAATTTGGATTCCTACATCACAGCATACAAAAATCATCTCCAGGTGAATTAAGACACAGTAAGTAAAGCTAATCTATAATGCTTTTTGTTTGTTTGTTTGTTTTTTGCAGGGCTGGAATTTGAACTCATGACCTGGCACTTTCCAGGCAGGCACTTGTGCCACAGAGCTATCTCCTTAGCCCCATATAATGTTTTTAAAGAAGATAGAAAAGAATTTATTTACTGAGCTCTTTAGATAACTGAATATTTTGGGAATGGAGTGGGATTTCTTAAACAGGACACAAAAGGCACTGAATGTAATGGAAAAACAAAGTATTTAAAATATACTAGTTTAAGTTTCCAGGCCATCATAAGATACTATAAGGCAAACAAGACAAAGCTAGGAAATGATTAATAAATATGTATATATCTTAAAGGAAGTAACATAGTAATCTATACAAATTGGTAAGAACAAGATGGGAAACTCAACAGAAAAGAAAATGAATAAATGACTCCCAAGAGCATCCCAGGAGACAGTAACAGTGGGGAGAAACCGCTCATCTCTGCAGTAAGCTAGGGTGTTCCCATTAAAAGTATTGTATGGCATGTAGTACTTGGGAAGGGTCTTTACTTCCTCAGATTATGAACATTTGAAAAATCTGGTACTACATATACTTATGAAGATGAGGAAAATGTTTCAAATATACTATTAATGACGATAGAATTTGGTACTAGCACTTGACAAAATAGTTGAACTTATTTTGTAAACTAAAAAATGCACATGTCCTAGCCTCACTTTTATACCTTCTACATTTTTCTCCCAAAGGTATATATTTTCAGAAAAATTATTACAAGAACACTGTAGCTCTCTTTGTAATTATAAAATTAGGAAACAACTCAAAATTCCATAAATAGTAGAATAGGGAAATTTGATATTGTTATACAACATCATATGAACTAATTTCCATTGGTAGATATTAAGGTGTAAAACAATTTCATAATAATTATTGTAACATATAAAACATAACTACACAGATCATGACTAAAAGATATGGAATACTTTGAGTGAAATGTACTATAGAGGATACATAAAATACGTGTTCACTTAAAAATACATACAGCCAAGCCAGGAATGGAGGCACCACGCTATAATCCTAGCACTCTACAAGGCCAGGGCAGGAGGCTGGCAAGTGGGGGCTCACTCTGGGCACCTACTGAGTTGGTGAGAATCTGTCCCCAAATGAGAATCAATTGGCTGGGAAGAAGCACAACGTGAATGCTTTGGCTCAGGCCTTAGGGTCACGAAAATCCAAGCCAAAAGCAAAACCAGAAAAAAAAAGCACCTAAAATCAGGAAAACTTAAACACTTGTTATAGTTTACAAAGTCATGCAGAGATACATATAGGAGTATTCATACTTAAATGAAAAGCAGGTAATAATTAAACCCCAACTTGAGGGTATAGGTTGCCTTTGGAAAGGAAGGTAGAATACATTGTAGGGAGAAAGCAGGGTGCTCTCTTTCTGGTATTTGATTTCCTTCCTGGGTGGAGGCACGCTACAACTCTTCATGGGTATGGAAGATAACTTTTTGTACATATGATACAACTAACATGAATTTTAAAGAAAGCCAATGAACTCTGCATGGTTGGCTTCGTGGGTTAAGGAAGAGGCCGGGTCTATGCTGGTCCTCAGGCTGCCTGTCCTTGTGACCCAAGCTTCTGTGCTTCTCACCTGGACTTCTGCACCTGCTGCTTGGGCTGCTGCAGAGCATGTGCAAGGTGTGAAAAGCGAGCTTTCCAAGCAATGAACATAAAGCCACCAATTTCTTAATGTCTAGTCCCAGAGGCTGACACAGAGTCACGTTTGATTGGTCAATCAGTCACAGACAGAGATTAAATGAAGGAAAAATAGACTCTAACTTTCTTTTTTTTTTTTTTTTTTTTTGCTTTTTGAGACAGGGTCTCACTGTGCAGTTCAGGCTAGCTTTGAGCTCACTTTTGTAGCCCAGGCTGGTCTCGAACTCACAACGATCCTCCTGCCTCAGCCTCCCAAGTGCTGGGATTACAGGCGTGAGCCACCACGCCCGGCTCTAACTTTCGACAGGAAGAATATCAAGACATGTTGAGGCTGTGACAAATAATTGCCATACTCTCCCATGGCCAGACAATTATGCTTCAAAACACACTAAACTTCCCCTACAAGCCCTACACCCAGATCTCTAGTACTTCGAGCAAATATTTTAGCAGAAATCTTATATGATCCCAGTTTCAGACTCAAGTTTGCGCTTTGGAATTGAGCCATATATTATGTGGTCTCAGAAGGCTTCTCTGACACAGTTCATCTCAAACTAGATGAGAGCTAGAGAGACAAGATTACTTTCCCCACTCCCCATGCAACCAGTGTACAGTGACAGCATAGACCCAGAGTAACCAGAGCAGATGTTTCTGTTCAAAGAGTGAATGCAGCTGGAGCTGGTCCATAGCACTTGCTTAAATCTCTACCAGACATTGCCATTTCCTTGATTATGACTGAGTCTGGCTTCCTGAAAATGACTACATTTTTGTTCTTGGTTCCACCATCTGGGTTCTAGGTCCTATCCTTTAATCTTTCTATTTTGTAATATAACAGAATCTACAGCAGAATTTCCTTCTTAGATGCTTCCTGCCCATAGTGAGTTGGAGGTCTAAAAGTCCACTGTCATTTTTACTCTCGTGTCCCTATTATTTCACCTTGGTAGTACTACCTCCAAATAATTTTCTTTAAAATTGAGTTGTGCTCTATAAATCTTAATGAAGACCATTCTTCTAGACAAAAAAAAAAAAAAAACTCCTCCAAATCCCTGTTCTATAATCTCCTTGAACAGAAAATTTGGGAAACCACTGAGTTACAGGATGTTATAATACAGGTTCTCTTATACCCTGAGTCCTTACTGAATTTGGAGGGCTAGGGCCAAAATATTGGCTGTCCTTGTAGCTCTTTTTCTTTCTCCAATTTTTGGTCTGTAAACTGATATTCTTAACCCTCCAGAAGAAAAGCTTAGTGATACTATTACTCTATAACCTAGGTACTTGAGCTTAACATCACCGTCTTTCTGAGTTTCAAACATCTTAGTCTTAACTTGGAATTGATATTATCTGTCAGTCATTGATATTCTAATAAATCTCTATAGAATACTATAAAAGCAGCTACACACTGTTACACAGAAATTTAGAAATCTAAGCATATACAAAATTGTAGCCTGTCAAACCTTTGGCATTTTTCCTAGTCTCTTACTCTCATGTAATACCATTTTTGTTTTCTTGTAAACCAACCATTGACTTGAGAGAGAGTATAGCAGTAACTGAAATTACATTAGAAGCAGCACACATCTAAAAGACCAGAATGACAGACATTCTAAACGTGTTTTTATTGTTACATATTGCTATCCTCAGTGCAATAAACCTTTTGGATGCTCTTAGGACTGTGATCTAATTCATCCTGTGCATGGTTCTGGTCCTGCCATGTTACCTATGTTTTCTGTTTGCAATCACTTCATTGAATTACCAACCACAGTGTCTTCATAGAGACAGTAGAGTGCTGCCTTTAGTATCTTTGGCAGGTTTTTTTTTCGTGTGTGTGTGTGTGTGTGTGTGTGTGTGTGAAAAGGCTTATACTCTATTACCTTAAACTTATTATTTATTCGTATTTTCTCTCTCTGTTTCTTGTTCTGTTTTGCAATACTCAGGATGGAACCCAAAGATACATCTCCCAGCCCTTTAAAAAATATATATTATTTTGAAACAGTGTGAAACTTGAAGTTGAGACCCTCCTGCTGCAGTCTCCCCAAGTTCCAGGATGGTAGACATACATCGCTGCACCTGGCTTCATTGCATCATTAATTTAACAATACTTTGAGCCAAGTGTGGTGGTGCACCTCTATAATTCCAGTGTTAGGGGGGCTGAGGCAGGAGGATCGTTGTGAGTTTGAGACCAGCCTGGGCCACAAAGTGAGCTCAAGGTCAACCTGAACTGCATAGTGAAACCCTGTCCCCAAAAACTAAATAGATAAGTGTACATTGGCACAGAATAATTGTACCTATTTCTGGAATACACTTCATAATTATTTACATTTCTTTGTTTGGAAGATTCAATAATTTTCTCTACTCTCTATTTTGAAGTTATAAAATTAAATGTTGTCAATCACAGTTGCCCTAAAGAGCTGTAGAATGCAAGAAATTGTTTCTCCTCACCAGCAGTCACCCTGTGCCCATGGACCCTCCTGTTTTTAACCACCTCTTCCTAACTGTAACAGCCAATAATAACCACGCTTCTGCCCTGTACTTCTGACATGAACTTTTTAGCTTCCCCACATAAGTAATAACAAGCGATATTTATTCTTTTTGCTGGAATTAATTTTACATCATATTTGACATTAGAGCTTCACAGTCTATGGATTTGTTATTTTTTGGGGAGTCATATTTTAATTTTAGAATTTTTATCATCTAGAGAGGTTGAGAATCAAAAAAATTTACATTTTAACCCAGCAGCTTCTGAATCATTTATACATTCCATGAGTTTTTCTCAGAATTCCACAATTTCATATTTGGCTCATGTTTTTCCTCTCTCATTTTACAGCGGTGACTATAAGCCAGCAGGGCCTTCAGTAGTTTTACTGGAGATGTACTCAGCTATGAGAGAAAAGTCCACGTTCATGTATCCACATTTCAGAGCTGGCAATGAGACCAAACTTCTTAATCCTGGAGAGCAGCTTACAACAATATTTTCTCTACTTTGATACTTTCACCAACCGTGTTGTGAAATCCTCAGATCTCTATAATCTCTGCATCCAGGAAGGTCTCTATGGACCCCTGGAAGCTTTCTGGGTTTCTTTAAAGCCCTTTTAGCTTAGATAATGAGTCACAAAATCAAAGCCACAGTTTCTACATTTTTGTTTCAGCAATAGACAACTACCAGGGACAACACCACCATCAGTTCCCTCTTTCTGGTGGTGGCTACAAACCACCCCAAGCTCTATGGCTTACACAGCAATGATTTGGTGCGTAGGCATGCATTTGGAGCAGGGCTCAGTGATGACAGTTCAATTCTCAATACTTGCGGTTAGCAGTTCCACTTTCAAGATTGTTCCTTCAATGGCTGCTAAGTGGAGCTCTGAGCCGCTTCTTCTGTTCAGTACTCCCCACAACTTGACGTGATCTTCTTTGCATACGCTCCCTGTTATTCCAAGAAACCACCAGCAGCTACTACTGCCTTAGGACACAGTTCTCTCAACAGGAGCGACACATTTTATTGGGCCCTTGTGTAGGAGTGAAAGGCTCTAGGGCTGGGTCATGCGTGCTCCACATCTCAGTGGGAGACTTAGAACAAGGCAGGATCGTAACCACTTCCCTGTTTGTCTTCTAATTTCTTTGTTACACATTCTCAAATGCTTCTTCATTTCTCACTTAATTAATCAGTTATGTGGCTTCCATTAGTCCTCTACTAAATAAAAATAATTTATCTTGGTCACCAGCGACCTCCAGGTCTCTAAATCAAAGGGTATTTTTCAGTTACTTTGTCGCACCTGCAGTGATTGACATGGTCAAATTCCTTTTTCCAGCAAAGTCTCTACCCCCTCATTTCTGTGACTTCAAGCCTTCTGTGATTTCCTCTCTACTCATTTCAAGGTCAAGGGTCTTACTCTTCTTAGTACTCGGCGTGATCAATGGATGAGGCTAATGTAGTAGCTTAATATCTGTGTGGGCACACATGCGGCAAACTGAAGGAGAGAAACTCCGCTTTATTTAATCTATGGTAAAATTTATCAAACATTGTTTTCCACTCATCTCAGACAAGCTGCCATGCAATAATTCCTTTGTCTATTCCCGTCTGTCAAATTGTTTTGTTCGTGTGATAGGTAGTATTCAAATTCAATGGCAGCTTTTAAACTACCAAAAGTGGTTTGAATTGGGGGAATCTTGAGTTTAAAACTGTTTTCTTCTAACTTTAAGGGCTGTAGGAGGCAGTAATACTTCCGGACCAGATTCCTCACCTGCAGTGCGGAGGCTTCCACATCCACAAGCAGTCATCACTAAGTAGTGGAGTAAGAGTTTTGAAAGGAAGTAGGGTTTTTTTTTTTTTTTTTTTAAATTTAGTACCAGGTCTGTAGGGTCTCACTACTAGATCGCACTCCTAGGGATCCTCCTTTCTCAGCCTCCTAAGTGTTGGGATTACAGGCACACACCACCACACCCAGTCTCAATCTCTCAGAGGGTCCTGGCAGTGGGGCTGGTACAGTAGGCCTGGGATCAAACCTCCATCCCTGCATCTGTCTCAGCAGGTGCTTTAGGCCACGGAGCTATACGGCCAGCCCTGGAAGTAGTATTAATAATGGGTCATAGTGGCTCCTTCAGGCTGAAGAGGCTACAAAGATAGTTTTCCTGGGCTGGGGAGATAGCTCAGTGGCACAAGTGCCTGCCTGGCAAGTGCAAGGTCATGAGTTTGAACCCGGGTCCCGCAAAAAAAAAAAAAAGATACTTTTCCTATTTCATACATACTGAATGTGTATTTGTTTCTGTATTACTTTGCTTTCCCATAACAACCACCTACAGAACAATATTTAACAATAATAAATATCAGAAGGTGATGGTCTGTGCTGTTTATTTAAAAAAAAGGCTCTAGATTTGTAATAAAAAAAAGATACTCCCTCTTTCTTGAAAGCATTATTCTTAATGTGAGGTAAAATGAAGCCAGGTTAGCAGGGGGCAAAAGGGGACTAGACTGTACCAGTTTACTGTACTTAATGAGAAACATAATTTCAGTCAGGAACAAGGTGATATCGCTACTTACTACTGCCATGCATTGACGATAGTCAACAAATCACTCACACCTTCTCATTAAACACTTCACTTAAGACTTGGATGCAGTGAACAAAAAATATATACGGCCCAAGTGAAGCTCTTCTGACAGTCCTGGAAATTTTTTGTCTACATGAATGGCTATCTCTCTATGTTTTGTAGTTTAAAATAGACTTTTAAAGGCTTTTTCATTTCAGACATGGATGACTATTTGTGGACTGTTCTAATTAATGATTTATATTGAAGTAAAGTCACAAAGTATTAATTTTTTTTGCTCTTGGGAGGCTATAAACAGGTGAATTACTAGGAGTCCAGTCCAGTAGTGAGACCCTGAACACCTTGTAGACCCTTCCCTAAAGTAAATAAATAAATAAATAAATAAATAAATCTCACTGTTTAGGGAAGGTTTAAGAAATATAGGTCTCCATGCTAAAATAATAAATTCAAGCTTGATAATTTTACCAACATAAAGTACTTTTGATACCTCTTGAAATAATAATATTGTACCACATGAAGGCTGTTAAATTTTCAGCTTTTGTAAATTTTTAATACAGGTAAGAAACATATCATAAATACTGTTTAATATACATGTTCTTCCTCTTAGTCGTTGTGTCCTGTTTTTTAACCTCTCTTATCTTTTGCTAAGGTTTGGGGGGCAGATAATGCGTTTGTTGTCCTTAAGGATATTTAAAGTATTGTCCCAATAGATCTGCTGGAAAATATACCACTTCACCACAATGATCCTGCGGTCAGTGCTCAAACGTGCTATCCCCTATGAGCTGAGAGGATGACAATGTAAGGTTAGGTGGAATTTCAGAACCTGCAGAGGGGTGGCACCAGGACAGCTCCATGGATTTCCTAGGTCAGGGATCATTTATAAGACATTTTAGGAGTCACCGTTGTGGCAGGAGGCTGCAGTTGTCTCTGTCAGTACCACCTTAGATTGTCTAAAAAGCTGTAGAACATGTAAAGGCCCTTACATGGGGAATCTTTTTAAGCAAACACATTTTAAAAGCCAGTTCAGGGCTGGTGAGATAGCCCAGCGGTCTAAAGCACCTGCTTAGGGAAGCCTAGGCATCCGAAGGCACCGCGGTTCCATCCCTGGCACCACATGCTGCACCACCCCCAGCCCCAGGGCAGGCTGAGCCAGTCATAACACAAATAAATTAATAAAGTTAAAAAATAAGTTGCAATAGTAAAATAGTGCACTAAAAATAAAAATCAGTTCAAGCAAAGACTGCTTTGTAATCACGGACTTCTATTACAATGGATGGGTACATTTCTGGTTTGCTTTTTGAATGAGTTCTGTTATGTTAAACCAGTTCCCTTTTTAAGAATCTACAGTTTATTTTATAATTGGTTTAATGGGGTTTTATAAAAGTGTTTTATATGTTAGAGCATAATTCTCTCTTCTTTCTTGAATTTTTGCATTTATGACAGGATACAGGGTCTATAGGGTCTCAGGGTGTCACTACATAAATCGGACTTGTAATGATCCTGTTTCCAGCCTCCCAACGTGTTGGGATTACATGCATGCACCACTATGCCCAGTGTCAGTCGCATCTCAGGTTTCCTTGGGGGCGGGACCAGGACAGCATGCTGGGGATTGGACCCCAGCCCCTGCACTCTGCCCAAGCACGCCCTTTAGTCTGCTGAGCTACCAGGTTGGCCCTGTTGTCTAATCTTGTAAAACACAAAAAGCCAAAGCCTTTCTTTAATATTGCTTGATATTTCAGAATAAATTTATATTTGTTTTCATGGACAATTATATTTGGTGCATTTTCAATCTAAATTGAAACCCATAGTCTTTCTTTCTTCTAATTCAAATCCCCTCTACAAGATTCTTATACGTTGTACTCTACCTAGAAATGGTAACTTGCCCAGGATTCTAGATTTTAAAATGTCACTGCTCAACTACTCTGTGAAAAGCCTGTCATGTCTTTACATTTTTGTCAAGCCAGGAATTTCAGTTTTAAATCAGACCCAAGGGGCATGTGACCAATGCCCTGGGAGTGGAAATTTTAAGCTTTGCTTCGTTTCAGGGCATTTCCCACAGTCTCAGGCTTAGCAGTTACGTACGTCCACACTTCTGTAAGCAGCCATTCTAAATGCTGTTTTGAGTCTTTCTAATTCATTTGTTTATTACATCCTAAAGTTCTGAATATGAGAAAATAACTTTAGAAATTTATTTTAAATGTTATTATGTGTATTTTGTTTTTCCTCCTCTTCCTCCTTCTCCTTTATTTTTCTCCCTTTCCTCCCTGACTTTTTCCTTTCCCTCAATTCTCTCTCTCCCTCTCTCTCTTTCTCCCTCCCTTCTTCACTCCCTCCGTCCCTCTCTCCCTCTCTCTCACTGGAGACTGGAAGAATGGTCTTTGTATCTGATTTATTTTACTTAGCAATGTGGTCTCAAGGGGCATCCATTTATCTAGCAATGTGTCCAGCTGATCCTCCACATCTTTCTATCCCCTTATTGGTTGTTGGACATTTCAGGTGCGTTTTCAGATCCAGCTATTACAAACTATGCTACTATAAACATAGGTGCACATATCGCCGGGAAATGAAGCTTTTAATTCTTTTGGGAAGATATCATAACGGGGAATAGCTGGGTCAACTGGAACCTCTGGTCCTGGTGTTCTGCAGAATCTCCATACTGATTTTCATAGTGGCTGCAGCCATCTGCACTCCCACCAACAGTGTTTTTCCCCACAGCTCCTCTAACATTTGTTATTAGTTGATTTCTTTTTTTTTTTTTTTTTTTTTTTTTTTTTTTTTTTT